>JAAHCF010000926.1:0-11863 GCA_038367545.1 Beauveria asiatica | reverse complement strand
AAAAAAAGAAAAAAAGAAAGAAAAGAAACTCACGTAATCGATCCTCGGTGCTTTGCAATGGCAACCTCACTCCAGTACACGCCGCAAAAGTTGGAAGCAAAGCCGATACCAGCTCCACTCAAGACACGGCCGACAACCATGACGCCCATATTGGGGGCAAAGACCTGAATGAGGGGCCCGATCAGGGACGTGAGGGAGCAGGCGTAAAGTCCCGCCTTGCGGCCGTACCTTGTGCCGAGGGGCCCGGAGATGACACTGGCGACAATGGCGCCGACGAGGAGCAGGCCAAAGAGCATGGTCTGTTCTCCGGCGGTGATGATGCGCTGGCCAGTGGCGCGGTCGATGGAGCCAAAGTCCTGCTGAAACCGGGGAATGACAATGGTGCCCGAGATGGCGGCCTGGTCGAAGCCAAACAGGACAGGGCCGAGGGCGACGACGAAGCAGTACCCAAACGTCTTCCAGTTGCTGCGGGCCCATTGGTCGCCGACGGCGACGGCGGCGCCGGCATCGGTAGGCGTCGACATTATTCTGCAAGGAATAAAGAAGAGGACAAGGGCAGATCAGACGTTGCGGTTGCAAGGCCCAGAAGGAACAGGATGTGGAAGGACTACTGCAAGTGGCAAGAGGAAAGAAGAGTAGAATCAGTTGGACCAAGAGGTTTGAAGGAGGAGGAGAAGAAGAAGAGAGTAAAATGGATAACCTGAGACCCTTAGCAATCGGGCATTTCTCTTTTTGGGAGGGGATGTTTGACAAGTTATTAATAGTTGTCTTGTCTTGTATTCCGTCGAGTAACTGTTCACCATGATAAGATGAAGAGCAATCCACCCCCGGCCCCGGCCCCGGACAATTCTTCTTTCATAGAAACAAGCAAGGGCAACCCACTCATGCCACCATCCTTGTAGCGTACCCCTGCAGCGCCCCGGGATACACTAGTTAGTTAAGGGGGGGGGGGGAGAGACCCTGGCACTGCTTGGCACCAGCTCTCTTTCGCCTTCACAGCATTCAGCCAACCAGCTTGCCGGTAAGACCGAGTCTCATGATCAAACACCCTGAATGCGGGGTCATCGCTTTTTCAATGGAGAAGGATTTGGGGACATTGCGGGGGGTGGAGCCAAAGTCGCTGCCCTTGGAGAACAGGCTGAATCGAAACTAAAATTCTCCAAAGTGACTAAAGTGGGCAATAGCAACGGGCAAGCAAACGCTTAAGCCCCGTTGAGAGCCCGTTGAGCCCCGTTGGGTACTAAGGTATTTGGGCGTTGCGCCAGGCAGTGGCCTCTTCTTTCCCACGCGGTACTCCGAGCGTTTTCAATAGGGCAAACCAACAATACATTTTGCACCCAAAGGACAAGAATATTGGTGGGCCCCCCCTTGTCAACACACCCCCCATGATCGACCTGCATTCAGCCGCAACTCGCGGGTACCTACGTATGTATTCACTTCCCACCAGTTCCTTCAACGGTGAGTAGTTACAGCACTCCGTAACTGGTTTGACGTATGGGATGGACCCAGCAAGCGGGCCAGCGAGCCGGGGTTGTGGAATACGGCAGCGAGCCGAAAAAAAAAAAAATCACGTTTCGCAATTTTAAATCAACATCAAGAACCCATAGAAAGCTTTCATGCACAAAAAGGCGCTTCGGTCATATTTCGAAAAGCAACTTGCATCAACCTTTGAAATTACAACAAATGCCAAATCATAACCGGGGTTTGCCGAAAAAGCTCCCAAGCTTCTAATAAAACAAAGCCTCAAACATACGGGCGCACACACTCACACACACACAAAAGATTTCATGGGCTGTAATTTGTACGGATGTACTGAACGATGCTTCCCGCAACTCGCCACCCACAACTCGCCTGTTGCGCAAGTTGACTTGGTTCATGTTATTGTGTGGCGTACCTCCGTAGTTGTGCGAAATTGGCTTTCCCAGCCCGCAAAGCGCCACGTGTGAATCAACCCCCTTCTGCGCCCGCAAGAACAGCACATGGCAGGGCTAATGTATGAGTCGACAGCTTGACGCAAAATATCGAGACTCCAGATTTTCAAATCGATAAAGAAAGAAGAAAAAAGAAAAGAAAAAGAAAAAAGAAAAGAAAAAGAAAAAAGAAAAAAAAAATGTATTAACAAGACCATGGGCCGGTATCGCTGTCCAAAGACGGCCGTCTGTCGGGCTCCGATAGGCCGTGGGCTATCCCGCACTTGTACGAATAGTTTGCGCATTTCCTCGAGTATACCATCAATCATATCCTGACATTCAGGGTCTGTGCCTTGTTAGAGTGTCCATACATTTAGCTCGTGTTTTTCATCACTGATGAGGATGCATGTTTCATATACCCTAGGATCCAGCCAAGAATCGAGTGGAAGGGACATTAGAGTAACGACATCTACCTCGTAAGACCAGATGACCAAGATATTTGTCGTCATTGTCGGCTAATTTCGTAGTCAGAGGCCAACGTTGAGCTTTTACACATCCAGAGTGCTTTGGGAATCTATCAGAGACAGGAAAAACGAGTTGCAAGTCAAGCTAGTCTACTCCTGTCGCGTCCAAGGAAGTTGGCAAGCTAACTACCACAACAGATTGCCACCACTGCTGCGTCCCTGGTCCCAAATTCAGGCTGAAGCTCCACGAAACTCATTTCATGCATAGGTTCAAATAATTTCATGTATAGGTTCAAATCATTCTATTCATAGGTTCTATTTCCAAGTCCATCTAGCATTCACTCGCTTCTGCCGTCGTCTCTTTCACCTCGGCTGGCACATGCTTTTGAATAATTCTTGAGTCCCAACAAAGATCTTTACCCTGTAGGAATTGCTCAAGCCTTTCTTCCGTATTCACCAATGATGCCCAACGAGGCGTATCAAGTTGACGGGTCGGGATTTTGGCTTCACCACAGAAGCGAGCCACTTGGTCGTTCGGTCCAGTAACCCGTGGCCAAACTTCCTTGTCGTATGCCAGGTTCAGTGCCGCGCCGCTGAATGCATCTGCTGTTGCGCGTATCTGCAAGTCGTTTGTAGCTTTTGTCACACTGGGGAAGTAAAAGAAAAAAGCATTGTCCAGTGAGTGGTACGCATGATCTTTGAACAGTGCATTGGTTGCCATTGTGTCTTTTTGCTCAAAGCTGTACACATGGACGTCAGCCGCACGTGCTGAGAGACCGGCACTCTCTGCAGACTTGTCACTTTCGAACTGTGTTTCGGCAATAGAGCGGACAGCCTTGTCGAAAATTGCGTCATTGAGGTATTCCACGAGGGCGTCGGCGACGCGGGAATTCTCTACCGATGGGGTGGCGCCCATTTCACTTTCCACATCGGCTACACCATACGTGGCAAAAATCTCTTCCGCATAACCTGGCATAGTGAATACGCTTTTCCATGCCTTCAACAAACTGCTGGGCGGCAGGCTCTTCCAGACACCGCCCAGGACCGCAAGCTCTTCCGCCAGTTGGCCAACCACCACGCGATTCGCCCAGTCTGGAAATGATGACATCTCAACGAATTTTCCACTTGGCCAATTGTCAAAAAATATGGGATCCTCGGACAATGTGAACTCCAGTCTGTTTTCTCCGAGCTCGTCAAGACGCTCAAAAGGCAGTTGCCTCAGCGTCTCGAGCTTGTGGCTTACACTTTCATTGGAGATACCAAGCGTCTCGCAAGCTTTGTCAAAGGTGACTTGGGTTTCTGCAACAGGACACGGCGCTACAGTGGCAGGAGACATGAGCAGTGCGTTGCGAGCCACCGGCTCGTGGCTGCGGAGGTGGGCAAGGACCGAGATGGCACCAGACGACTCTCCGGCGATCGTGATGCGCGACTTGTCGCCACCAAAGAAGTGAATGTTGTCTCGTACCTGTAAGACAAGTGTTAGCATTTTCAACGCCAAGGAATTTGATCGCCCGGGGCGTCAAGAAATTAATAGAAAAAAACGTTAGCCCCAATGAGGCAAGCGACTTACCCAATGCAGTGCCAGTCTCTGATCGTGGAAGCCAAGATTAGCGTAACCTTTCTCGCCTCGATCGCGCGCTTCTTGGCGTAGCTCCTCCGAGCTGAAAAAACCCAACATTCCGAGCCGGTAGTTGATGCCAACAACTAGCACAGGCTGCTGGGTCTGCATGGAGCGGGCAACAAGGTATTGTCCATCTACAACGAATCAGAGAATTTGTTAGATGATTCGTTCCACTTTACGATAGCACAGAGACCAGCTTCAATCATGTCTAGAATGGTCGACCCAAAACTTACCGCCTTCGCATCCACCATCTCCCCATCGGAACGAGCCACCATGAATCCAAACAATCACTGGGAGCAGTGTAGGTGTAGAATCATTCTGCCCTACAGAGGCATTGGGCAACGCTATCGCAGGTGCATAGACATTCAGGTTGAGACATTTGAGCTCATCGGTAGGATCCAAATGGGAGAGACGCGGATATAGATGCCCCGTGAGCGTGTGCATTTCATCGATCGACTGCGGTGGCCGTGGTCCCCATCGTACCGCTTGGACTTCGCCGCGAGGGTAGTCCTTCAAGTTGATAGGCACAGCCTCGTGCCATCTGCCGGGTATTTTTGCATACTCAAGATTGCGGAAGCTAGCAACTAAGGCCTGGTCCGGTAGCAAAGGCTGTGAGAGCAGCCCGTTGAGGGAAAGATCATCGACCGTAAGGCTAACTCGCAAGTTGACGGAAGAACTGGGAGTAGTCTTGCAGTCCTTGAGGATGCCACTTGAAGCAGTGGCCAACATTTTGCGACAGTCTACCTTGTAATGGGATGGTTGCCAGAAAACGGACGAGTGTTGCGACGGTTGAGGGCTCAAATGCTAAGGATATAGTAGTACCTGGCCGGGTTTAAGAGGAACTTGAAGCTATCAGAATAAACCCTCATACACGGAGTCCACGGGCTCGGGAAGATGCGATTCCCGCCAGGGCAAGAGCCATTGATGAACAGGGCGCGGAACGCACCTGGAGCTCCGGGTGCATTCAATCAATTATTTGGAACCCTCCACAACCACTTCCTTTCCGAAGCCACCTGATTAATAATTCGATTAATAATTTCAAAGCCATTAAATCTGGTGGTCATTTTCCGCCCTTGTAAAGCAGCCGTCAGGCTGTACTTGGCACAGCTGGCGGGTATACAGTGGGTGTAATAGCGGGATCGATTACTTTAGCCTGTGACGACATTGCTGTTGGCAGAGGGTATGTCGCCGATAACGGCCGCCAACGCAACTTTTGCTCTAGAACAGAAATCATTGGCGACCCAAATGATTGGTCATTCTCTTAAGATTATCTTGTTCTTTCAGGTCTGACCTGCTTAGGTTAGAAGAATATACTTGACAAGTACACGAGGTCACGGCTAATTCCCATTCCTGTAATCCGTACGGATAGCTAACGTAGGTAGTGAAAAAAAAAGAAAGGTGGTGAGAGTTATGCGATGCGCTTTGCTCCAGACCAGTCATTCTTCTATTCATCGTTTAGTATAATCTATCTTGGAGAATGGATCATTGGTAGGATCCATGTGGCGCGTATACTCCTGCGTCTCAGCTATGCTCGCAGCAATATCTTCACCATATTGTTGAGCCACAAAGGCAAACATTGCGTCCATGCCAGCCGTAACTCCAGAAGCCGTCCAGATTTTGCCTGTATCCACCCAGCGCGCCCGCCGCACCCATTCTACGTCGGGGCTACCCTCCTTGGACGCCTCCACCACCCAGTCAAATGCGCATTTGTTTGTAGTCGCTCTGAGACCGTTGAGCAGACCTGCTCTGGCAAGAATAACCGTGCCGGTGCAGATGGTGATGACGAAGCGCAGCTTGGGTAATCTCGCGTGGAGAAAGTCCACTATCGGCTGGGTTGTCTCTGGCTTACGCGTGCCCTGGCCGCCCGGAATGATGAGCACCTCGATGTTGTCAGGCGCATCGTCAAAGGTGTGCGTAGGCAAGACCCATTGCTCAATGGTCTGGTGCGCGTCTGGTGCTGCTGTCGATACGGCATCCTTTGTCGCGGCCAAGACGGAAAGGGAAATCTTGCGGTTGCTGTCTTTGTCAATTCGAGACAGAAGATTCAGTGTGTCCAGAGGCCCAAACGCATCAAGAGCCTGGAAGCCATCGAACAAAGCAACAGCGAACTCTGTTGGTGGTGCTTCTGTAGTAGGTGCTGCCATTGTTACGTTGGTTTTTCGATCCTGGGCCGTAATGGTCGAGGGTTTCGAGTCGCTTTTTGGGGCTGAGACTTGAATAGCCAACGTTAACTACTACACGGCAGCCGCAGGAATAAGCAGACACATGATATATAACTAACGCGGGCTCACAGCGACCACATTGATTCTTCTCGGAGGCATAGTGGCGGGTCCACGATGACTTTGAGAGAATTGTAGATGTATTCCATAACGCCGGGCGTTAATTTGAAGGGTGACACGACATGCCCCCGATACCCATGCATGATGCCACCGCAGTCTCGGATGCGCAGTCCGGATGGCCATGATAAACCCGTTTCATGGGGGACGCGGCAGGTGGAGAGCGAGGACCGAGGCGAGTGGGTAGCACGCATAGCAGGCTAGTGGCTGGTAAGAAGAGGCGCAGGATTCGACTGATCGAATGGCACTGAGCGGTTCGGCCGTTGGAAGACAGCCACATTACGGAGTACTCCGCTCCGTACACTATTTTACTCGGGTCAGATGAACAAAGTTAGGTGTGTTGCAACTTGCGCCCTAGCCCAGCCTCTTGTGACGATCGCGGGCGCAAAAAGCCAAGCCCGGCTCCCATTGGTCATGATGCGGGACTGCCCCATTTTATGCATTATCGCCTGTCGCGTCATCCCCATGCAATGATGGGACGAAGCATTGCCACAAAACAAAAATCATCAATCAGAACAACCAACAGCCGGCTTCTTCAATCCCCCCATCTTCGATTTTCATCTATATTCTTTCCCAACAGGCTGCATCTTGAAATCGATGCTCGAAAAGCCACAGGAGGCAACCTTGCAAGGCGGCTAATTTAGCACAGGAATTAGCTTCAACAAGAGCAAGCAAATAGGCAAACATGGCCAACACCAACGCCCGCACATGAACGCCTCTCAACGCCTCGCAAAGGTTGACGCCCCACACGTGATCCGACAGTTGCTGTTTGGACCAACGCTCTTCCCCCTCTGCCCCGGAATAGATTGTGGTATTTCCCAAACCACTCGTCTTCCGACAATAATGCTCCATGTCCTGTTAGCCGGTGAAACCTGCCGCCAAGAATACTGTCATGGTAGCCAGCGCAAGGTCTCGTAGGAACGGTGACCGCTCCGAGCCTGGGAAGCACATTTGTCCGTTATGCGGAAGGCGGTTCGACCGGAGGTTAGTCTTTGTCCCCTGCCAGCCTTTGCCGGCCACACTTGCAGTGCTGACGATCGCATTGTATTAGCGACTCACTCAAGCGCCATGGTCGGACTCACGATGGTGCCCACAGAGGTCGAAAAAATAGGAAGCGATCCTGTCTCGCTTGTGCAAGGTACGTATCACTGATTCTCTATGCTTCAGTCATTTGTTCCCGGTCCGTCGACAAAGCCCCGTCATGTCAATGCCATGTTGCAGCAACTTGCTGTTGTACCCCAAACCAACACATTCCCAAATTAAAGTCTTGCAATTTCACCTTGGCCATCCAATCACTAACGGTTCTTTCTTTTGGAAATGACAGTGCAAAGACCAAGTGCAGCGAGGAGGTCCCTTCCTGCGAACGCTGTGACATCAAAGGTCTAACTTGTGTATATGCAAGCGAAAAGCTCCAACCTCGTAGCGATGATTTGGACTTGGAGAATCACACTTGCGCAGAAGGCGCCGAAACCGGTGAAATCGTTGTATCGGGTGTTGCAGGCTCATTTCCTCTTGCAAGCACGACGACGTTATTCAACCCGTCGTTTCCTGACCAACAGCTGTTGAGTAACGAGCTCGTCCCATCGCAGATGGACGTGAGCTATACAGATGCCTTACTTGTTGATGATACTGGAACCGTGGAGCAGCAGCCCGAGCCCGCTTGGTGGTCGCAAACGGCCCTCGATCAGTTCATCGGAGTGGCAGACTTCTATCCAACATATACCAGTCCTTCCTCCTGGGAGTGGCAATCTCCAACTACCACTCTCAACATGATTCCGGGGCCAATCTCACCCGTGGCATCTACAACCGCAGTCACCGCGCCTTTGTGTTATCCATTTGGTGCAGTCCCACCTGGAAGTGGCCTGCCAAAGACAGAGGCGCAGCCATATTACTCAAATTCCACCAGCAGCGAGGTTCCTGCTCCCGGTTCCAGCTCTCTCAGTAATAGAGAGCAACCAGATCGCATGGCAATAACTTTGGACGACAAACCCTCATCACCAATGCCCAGACACCGGCAGCCTGAACGGCCTGCTAAGACGCTTCCTGCGCTGGCTGGCGGACCACAAGAACCGTTTCCTATTCATTTTTCTATTCCTCCGACTACATATGCCACACGCAAGAACTTGGAGAATTATCTGCAGCTACCTCTGACGCACAGTCTTTGGACACCCATGTCGATAGTACAATTTCCATCCGCCCCTGAGCTTGACTACCTCATCGATTTATACTTTGCTAATTTCGACACGGTACTGCCTCCTACTACAGCAAATCTTCCTCACCGATTACAGCTGCTAATCTGATCTTTTACAAGCTCCTACCGATGATTCATCGGCCTACGTTCGATCTTGGTGCTTACCCTGTTCTCACCTTATCAATGTGCGCCATTGGCGTCCTTTATTCCGACTTTGACAACGCTCGTGCATTCAGCAAGGCACTCTGTGAGCTTTTGCGCCGTCTATTTGTGTGCATGGTAAGTAACTTTGCTGCTTAGCTTTTAAAATCTCGCTCGTCGAAGACGTGAAAAGTAACATGCCATCTTAGAGTGAACAAAATGCGATGGTAACACGAAGTTACGAGTTCCTTGCGGCGCGGACGCTGCAATCAGTGCTGAGCAACAGCAGCGGTGGTAAACGTCTGTTTGAGTTTGGCGACAACAATCGGAGTCTTGTCGTCGCCAGCGCGCGCGCCGCCGGCTTGTTTGCAAATCGCCGACCTAAAGTCGTTTCGGATAAATATAGCGGAGCGTCAAGTGTGCAAGAGCAGTGGTTGTCATGGATACAAGCCGAACGCTTGCGCCGTCTGGCATGGTCAATATATGTAAGCATTCCCGACATGGTGGTGGCGAGTTCGCGATGCAAGTGGGTGTTCGTTGTACGTCGTTCTACTGCTGACACCATTGATGCGGTTGTATCAAGATTTTTGATGCTTCAGCCACGTATTATCGGAACTGCAGGCCAAATATCTCCTTGGTTGAAATGAAAGTCGACTTGCCGGCTTCGACCAGTCATTGGGAAGCAGAGTCTTCGCGAGCATGGGCATCATTGCAGCCATGGACGAGCGGCGCACCTCCGCGAAATGCGTCGTTCCGAGAGACCTTGGAACGCCTCGTAGCACGACATTCAAGCAGTTCACAGGAGTCTGATGCGACCCAGTCGTTGTCTCCTGACTCATCAATTTCAGCTGCGAGGCCGGGAATGGGTAGAAACGCTGAAGACACCGATGAGTTTCACCTCATTCTCATGACGACAACTTTGCTCCGCACAGTATGGGACTATCGGGACTGCGTCCTATCGCTACAGGGCCCGGCCCCCATGCCTGAGCTGTTCACGCACTCAGTCCCTGCTAAAGACATGGACACGGCCCTTTACCTGCTAACGACTCTCGCAACGACAAGTCCTTTGGAAGCTGTAGCGAGCGCAGCCGGGGCTGAATGCTCCAATGGCGGCGCGCAATCTTTCAACGGGCTCAGTGGGTTGAATGAGGAGCGACAATTTCATGGCCTTGTACATAGGACCAGAATCTCTCTTGTCGCTCAGATTGTTGCTGCTGATCAGATCAGCAACCACTTGGATGCCGAGTGGCGTAGAGGAGCAGCTTCAGGAGACCAAAATGTGCGGGAAGTTGCAGCAGAGCGGCTGCGTGCATGGGGGGAGGCACACCCTGTCGAAACCCGTCGCATGGCCCGAATTGGCGCGCAACTTTTGTCAATATCAAGATTGTATCCATATCACATGCCGCGCGAGCCTTATGACGCCTTTCGCGCTGGGCTGCTCTTATGGACCATGGCGCCTCTGATCCGGGCCGCCACTCCGGTGGCTTCGTCACAGACCTCGCCTGCCAGGGTCGCTACCCATCGGCGAGTGTGCCAGTTGGACTGGCTTGGAGACCAGAACAGCCCTGAGGGTGCTTGTCTACAAGAGTGGATTGATCACGGCGGAGATCACTTTGTTCTTCGAATGCACGAAATACCGGACATTTGTACAAGGCAAGGCAGTCGTCAGATTCTTCTGAGCACTTCAAAAGTGCTGCAAAAGCTCCACGTCTGGGGCGCCTCGGACGTGTATCGTGACATTGTGCTGCGAGCCTTGCGCGAGGATGAAAGAGTGCACAGGGATGACAATGCGGCTGCATCCGCATAACTCTGCATAATTTGCCGTGGGGCGAGGAAACATTCCACTTTGATCACTAATTTACCCCAATGTATATATTGAATGATACGTTGAGAGTGAGGGAGGCTTGCGGAACTCCGTGTGGCGGGAGTGGCAGCCTTGGCCGGGGCTGATGTGTGCGGATGCGGGATTGTCCGAATCGTCATGTTGTGTCAGTGGATGGTCTGATTTCCAATGGAATATTGGAGTAATGAAACTTATTACTACGGGAAACTGCATTGCTCGTACATGACTTGTCACCAGTCCAACTTGTTCGATCAAGACGGCCAATCGAGTAAAGTATGAGTGCGACCCCGCCTTATCGCGCAAAGCTCTTGGCTTTACATCGCGATCTTGTGTCGATTGATTCTGTCACGGGCCGCGAAAATGAAGTGGGCGAATTCCTAGTCGCACATCTTGAAAAGAATGGATATCAGGCCAGTCGACAAGTATTACCCAACCGCAGCGACACACCGGCCGACCGCCCTCGCTTCAACGTCCTCGCCTGGCCCAAGCGCAAAGCAACCTCTTTGGAAGATGTAGCCACTCCTCGGCTGCTCGTCACGGCGCACATTGACACAGTGCCGCCACACATACCTTACTCCATCGACAGCGGGGAAGTCACAGTCGACACCAAGATCCACGGCCGCGGCAGCTCCGACACCAAAGGCGCCGTCGCCGCACAGATTGTCGCTCTGGACGAGCTGCTAGCCGAGGGGCGCGTCCAGCCCGAAGACGTGATGCTGCTGTACGTTGTCGGCGAGGAGGAAGGCGGAGACGGCATGCGACACTTTTCGCGTGTGCTCAACGCGCGATGCAACGGCGACGGCGGCGCTGCCTCGGATGCGGCGGCACTCCGACGCCTGCCGCTGGCCACGGGCTTCGACGCCGCCATCTTTGGCGAGCCGACCGAGGGCAAGCTCGCGCGGGGCCACAAGGGCCTCATCATCTGCACGGTAAAGGCGCGGGGGCTCGCGGGCCACAGCGGGTACCCGTGGCTGGGCAAGAGCGCCAACGAGCTGATGGTGCGGGCGCTTCGGGGCCTGCTGGACGGGGACCTGGGCAGCAGCGAGCGCTTCGGGCGGACGACGGTCAATGTCGGCGTGATGAGGGGCGGGGTGGCGGGCAACGTGATTCCCGAGGCGGCGGAGGCGTCGCTGGTGCTGCGCGTGGCGACGGGCCCGCAGGCTGACGGGCACGAGCAGGTCAAGCAGAGGATGCTGCAAGTACTGAGAGACGTGGACGCCGAGGCGTTTACCGTGGAATGGGGTGCTAGCTTTGGCGCGGTCCCGTGCGATTACGATGTACAAGGTAACGTGAAACCCTGCTTGCTTTTCTTGGAGGTTTTTTTTTTTTTTTTTTTTTTTTTTTTTTTTTTTTTTTT
>JAAHCF010000925.1:0-11930 GCA_038367545.1 Beauveria asiatica | reverse complement strand
TTTTTTTTTTTTTTTTTTTTTTTTTTTTTTTTTTTTTTTTTTTTTTTCCTTCTTCTCTTTTTTTTTTTTTAGCAAAATTATCACGACAACACAAGTTAACGCAGCAAAGGAAACGCGCGGCAACACAAACCCAGGCAGACCTTGTCCAGCGAGAGCGATCAAAGCGGCGGCCGATGCAGATGAGTTTCGCTAGCTCAAACAAGGTCGTAGTTTGGTGGTCCTAAAACAAAGAGAGAAAAAAAGCCCCCTGGGGACGGATGGGGGGGGGGATGGTACAGAGTAGTAGTTAGTTAGGGGAAAGATTTGAGATGTGTAGACGTCGTTGGGGGTCGCAAGATAACAAAACTACCTGCAATCTCGGGCCTAGTCTAGTCCGTTGTTGTTGATTTTTCTCTATTTAGGTGCTGCGTCCACTCTTTGCACACCTATATCAACCACTGGCTAACTATAATCTGTACATGTCTGTTTTATAATCATCTTGCACTTAACTTATTCTTGTCCATGCATCTGCAGCTCCCGTCGATAATAACAGCAGAGGCAATAAATAGAAAAAAAGTCCCCCGCACAGAAAAAGTCGGCGATCCATGAAAAGCAATAATAAATATAACTAGTTATTCCAAATCATCCATTCGCCGTTTTGTTTCCTCATTATCAAGGCTCCACTCGACAGCTTTTAATAAACAGCCACATAATAAATATTTACGCATTACCGTCAGCCAGCTTGTCAAATCCCAGCATGTATCCTGCCCGCACCAACTCTATGCAAAGCTACATTGTGCGACTCTGCTCGACACAATTTATTCCAAATCGCTCCAAAAACTAAATTCACAATTTGTCCTCTTCTTCACCGTTTCTTCTGTTTCATAACCGGTCCAGTCATCGACAGATTGACTTTTGTTCCTTGCTTCTCCACAATCTTGTGGCTTGCAGCTTCTTGCGTCTTGGCGCTTTTCTGGTGCATAATCAGCATTACTTGTTAATAATGCTGGCGACTACATTTGACGAATGACATGTAAAAAAAAAAGAAGAAAAAAATAGGAAAAAAGAGAAGAAAAAAAAAGAAAAATCAAAGAAAGAGTTAATGGCATCTTCACCTACCTACCTTTGCTTGTGTCTTGCCTGTTGGTGCTGATGCTGGTTTTGCTCTTATCCGCACCCATGATGCATATCCACGACACATTCAAAGCCTCGCCACCTTTACTTGAATCGAGGGCGAAATCATGCTGTAAATACTTGCAACCTGGCACATCAAGAGACCCATCTTACGTTTTTCTTTCTCAGCAGAGAATACCCTCACGCATTGCTCCCATCCATCATTCCATCTAGGGTAGGTCGAGACTGGACAATATCGTCACCAACAGCTACCAGCCAATCACACGCGTCAAATGACCTCACGCACACCACTCCCTACCATTCCTTACCATTCCTGTACCGTAGCAGTCCGCTCTACGGGAATATACTTTGTGCAATCTTGGCTACTCCAAAAATCATGACCTTGTTCTACTATTCTGCTCGCCTGCCTCGTCGCTGGTTGTCAGCCATCCATTGACCTCTGCGTATTGAACGTACAAAGCCGAGCGTCGACTGCCTCTGCCGGCTCATGCCATTAATCCTCCCCGTTTCCCCCCTCGCCATCATCTCTGGCACACCCAATCTGTCGTAACCCATTTCCTCTACATCATGTATCGTGGTAAAACAAACACCCACCGAGACGCCCATCCCGCGGCCGACGCCGAGCACCACCCGCCCGCCAAGCCCTCGCCGCCGCCGCCGCCGCCGTCCTCGCTCACCTCGCGGCATCTCTCCCCGACCGGCCGCCGCGTGACAGGCACCTCGACGTCTTCCACTCGCACCGCCACCGCCACCGCCGCCGCCACCGCCCGCACGATGCTGCTGCTAACGATTGAAAGTGTGCCGGCATGGTACGGCGAGAACCCGCACATCCGGACCGGCTACCGGCCCGTCTTCGCCGCCGCCGCGCCCTGTTTCCGCAGCTGGACCTACCTGCACAACCAGAGCGGCAACATCTACACGCACCTCGTCCCCGGCGTCGTCGCCGCCACCCTCGGCAACGCCGCTCTCGCCCGCCACCTCGCCGCCCGCTATCCCGCCGCCGCGCTCGCCGACCGCGCCGTCCTCCACGTCCACCTCGTCGCCTGCGCCGCCTGCTTCGGCCTGTCCGCCGCCTACCACACCCTGCTCTGCCACTCGCGCGAGCTGGCCGACCTCTGGATCCGTCTCGACTACGTCGGCATTTCCCTCCTCATCATGGCTTCGTTTGTGCCGGGCCTGTACATGGGCTTTTACTGCGAGCCGTGGCTGCTGCGCGGCTATCTTGGTGCGGTACGTGCAGTCCTAAAGTGACAAGACAAATAAGATTTTTTTTTTTTTTTACTAAAAAGTATCTGAAACTTGAACGATAAAGATCCTCGTCATGGGTGCCTTCAATTCCTACCTTTCCTTGTACGGCAAAAACGAATCCAAAAACTGGCTCACATTGCGACTGCTACCATTTCTTGCACTTGGCTTTTCCGCCTTTATTCCCATCTTTCATGCCGTACTTCTCTTTCCATATGACCAGCTTCAAAAGCAGTCTGGCCTCAACTATTATTATCTCGAAGCCGTTTTCATGCTCACCGGCGTTGCTTTTCTTGTTGTAAGTTCTCTCTTGGTCTTGGCTTCGGTGCCAGTCTTGGTTCCCCTATTAAATCTACAATAGTCACGATTTCCCGAATGCTGGCTGCCGGGAAGATTCGACATTTGGGGGTGCTCTCATCAAATCTTTCATTGCTTTGTAGTTTTGGGCGCGCTGAGCCACTTTGCCGGCATCCTGTCTGGTTACGATTACAACTATACCCATCCACGGTGCGGACTTGGACACGCGGCGACTGAATTGTAGAATCTTT
Source organism: Beauveria asiatica (assembly GCA_038367545.1). Classification (NCBI taxonomy): domain Eukaryota; kingdom Fungi; phylum Ascomycota; class Sordariomycetes; order Hypocreales; family Cordycipitaceae; genus Beauveria; species Beauveria asiatica. The sequence continues at coordinate 9,024 of JAAHCF010000925.1, read as the reverse complement.
GTGTCATGGTATTGGCGACATGGTGGGCATGGTGGACATGGTGGACATGGTAGGCAATCTATTAGCCATCGGCAACTTTATTTCATCACGACATGGACAAGAATAATAAATACATAGATGACGTATTTGCAATGCATTCATCCTGCTTTCAAGCATTCAACTGTTTTCTTAGCATGCTAATCATGATCCTCCTCCGTGAGACCCGGGCACCCATCCATTTCCGCATCTGGATATGCCATTTTGCACCAGAAACAATATCTATGCTGCTCCCGCAGGTGCTTCAGCAGGCGTTCCAACCGCTCACGCACATCCAGGGCATTAAACTGGTCCAGCTCCGCGTCTTCCTCGTCCAGATCCTCGGCTACTGTGTAGACGGTGCCGGGCTTTCCGAGCGCCGTCTTGTAGTCAGCATCGTCGTCGTCCTCTTCATACGCGGGCAGGCGAGAGAGCGACTGCTCCAGGTCGTGGCGCATCCGGCGAACGCGCTCCTTTTCCTCGCGGTGGCGCACGAGTCCTCGGTAGAGAATCGGCACCGACCTGAGCGTTTTCGCCGACACGTGTGCCCTTTTGCCTCTTTTGCCATCTTCTTCCGTGGAACCCTCGCTGCCGTCATCCTTTGCGCCGGCCTCTTCCTCGGCCATGCGCTCGGCCATGCGCTGCGCCGCAAAGAATTGCTTCTCCAGCTTGGCGTCCTCGCGCTCCTTCCGGACGCGCTCGCGGTACTCGTCCGGGTCCAGCTTGGGCGCCTTGGCGTCGGGCGCGATCCCTCGCTCCTCGGCGGCCTCGCGGAAGCGGCGCTTCTTCTCGGCGTCCATGCCGACGCCGCCTCGGTCGTCCTTGAGGCTGAGGTGGATGGGCTCCGTGCGGCCTTGGGGCACGCCCTCGGCCGTCTTCTTGCCGAGGCCGCCGCCGGTGAAGCCCATCCTGGCCATCATGGCGAGGCCCTTGCTCTTGCTGGCGCGGGGGTCGTCGAGCATCGACGTGGCCAGCGCCTTTTCGCGCGCGTCGGCCTCTTCCTGGGCAATCTGCGCCTTGGACTTGATGACGCCGCGGGCGCGCGACTCCTTTTTCAGGCGTTGTGTGCGCTGCAGGGACGTTTCCTTGGAGGGCTGGGGGTTGTCGAAGGTCATGTTCATGTAGTCGTCCTCATCGTCCTGGGCCTCGAGGCCAGGCTGGTCGGTTGCACTCATGGCGGCATGCTGCGCAATTGATGCTTTCTGGATAGGGAATATTTTTCCAGAAAGCGAGAGAATTGGCCTGTAACACGCAAGATTTGGTTAAACTCTTGGAAGCAGATTGATAATAAAGTTGCACATTCAGACAGTGTAGCTCAGGCTTTTCCATGACCCCATCAAACCCCATCCACGACTCGTAACCCCACTTTATTGGTTCCTGCGACAAGGGGTCACGAAAGCGCAAGCTGGCCGATTTGCCTCAAGGCCGAGCTAGCAAGGGCGCCACTAGATAAAATTAATCGACAGGACAGGTTTCGCTTTCTCCCTTTCCAAAGGTCTAGCGACGACGGAATTTCCAACCATCATCTATTTGCCTGGCGCGATTCGCCAACTGGGCAATCATGAAGTTTTCGACCCTGTCGGTAGGCATTCTGGCCCTCCTGACGCCACTGACGGCGGCATGGAGCAAGGAAGGTGAGCCGAGCTTCCTCCCCCTTGGACACGTAGAAGCGGCCACGTGTGCCTTTTGCGGGATCCTGTTTTTGAGACTTGCTGAAAAGCTATGGTGACTTGGAGAGTCCAATCTTACTGACGGAATGGAATGGTTCAAAAGATCGCGAAATCTTTCGCATCCGCGACGAAATCTCGGCGCACGAGGCTGACCCCGAGGCCACGTTCTACGACATTCTGAGCATCCCCAAGCATGCCTCGCAGGATACTATCACGCAGGCGTACCGCAAGAAGACGCGCGAGCTCCATCCTGACAAGGTGCGGCAGCAGTTGCGCGCGCGCAAGGCCAAGGACGGCTCCAAGTCGGCCAAGATGCCCTCGTCGTCCGAGATCAATGCGGCCGTGAAGAAGGCGTCGGACCGCCAGGCGCGCCTGTCGTTGATTGTGGGCATCCTCAAGGGCTCGTCGCGCGACCGCTACGACCACTTCCTGGCCAACGGGTTTCCTCTGTGGAAGGGCACCGACTACTACTACAACCGCTACCGACCCGGCCTGGGCACCGTCATTGTCGGCCTGCTCATGTTTGCCGGCGGCGCCGTGCACTACCTGATCCTCTACATGAACTGGAAGCGGCAAAAGGAGTTTGTGGGCCGCTACGTCAAGTTTGCGCGCAACACGGCCTGGGGCGGCAACATTCCCGGCCTCAACACGGAGCCGGCTGCGGCGCCGACCCCTGCCGACGCGTCCGCCGACGACGAGGACGCGGCCATGCCGCTGCCGCGCAACCGCAAGGAGCGCCGCATGATGGACAAGGAGACGCGCAAGGAGGAAGGTCGCCCGTCCAAGAAGAAGTCTGCCAAGCGCACCGCCTCGAAGCCTTCGTCGCGCGATGCTTCTGTGGCGCCGACGGGCGTCAAGAAGCGAGTCGTTGCTGAGAATGGCAAGGTGCTCGTTGTCGACTCCATGGGCCATGTGTTCCTCGAGGAGCAGGATGAGGAGGGCAATGTCCACGAGTATCTCCTTGACGTGAGTAAAACATTGTCATTGTGCATGTAATAAACGACGGGTGAAAGACATGTACTGACCGATATGAATAGCCCGAGGAGCTTGCCGCGCCCACCTACAAGGACACGGCCGTCGTCCAGGTCCCCCTCTTCCTGTTCAAGGCTTCTGTCGGCCGCCTTTTTGGCAGCAAGACGGATGCCGAGTTGGAGGCGGACGAGGCTGCAGACGACGAGTCGGACGAGGCGCAAATCACGCCGACCAGCACCGACTCTGCGGGCGAGGACTTTGAGGTGATTAGCAAGAGCACCGAGTCGCTGAGCAAGGCCAAGACGAGCGGCGCGCAGCAGGCCGGCAAGTCGAGCAAGCGCAAGAACAAGAAGAGGTAAATATCTTGCCGTCGGTTCAGAAAAAAGGAACAAAGGTGAAGGAATAAAGACGAGGTTGGAAGCTTTGGCACAGGGGTGTGTGCTGATGGGCGAGACACACTGGTCCTGGTCCATGAACTTGGCTGGTGTGGGGGGTGTCAGACGGGCCGTATGGACCAAATCTTGGTTATTTATCTGAGATGTTGGTTGTGGGACAAGACTAAAATGTTGGGCTGTATCCATATTGACGAGAAGAAGAAAAGAAAAAGGAAAGAACAAAGGACTATAGAGGAGTTTGCTTGTGAGAAATGCTATACGGATTACTATCCGGTAAATCTATGTGTTTGCTGTCGCACTTTTTTGTCTGTGCGAGCCGTGACTAGGGTGCGGTTGCGGCTCACGGCAGCATCATATGTATCGTAGATGGCGTGCGTGTTTAAACGGCTGCCATGAAGATTTGAAAGGGGGGGGTTCTAGTTGCATCTACGTGCTAGTTATATCGTTCCATGAACAAACTACTAACCGTCATATGCCCGCCAACTTGCAAATCGGCCAATTCCAACGGAACAAGTATTTAGCGCCCGGAAAACGAAGAAGAAAGCCGTGCGTTGCTGCTAATGCGCGACAAGGGGAGCAACAAGGAAAGAAATGGGCAGCGATCAGCACAACAGAGAGCTCTTTTTGCATTGCAACACCTTGTTTCTCATCACAGAGGGGGATCACAGAGAGGGGGGGGGGCCTCCCTCGGTACTCTGTAGACGACGAATGGCAGGGCCGCTGTAGCCGCCCGCGATGGTTGACCCCCCCCCTGGTCTCCGCCGGCCGGCCGCTGCGGTGTGGGTGGCCGGGCCACCCCCCGGTCCTGCCCTACGATTGGCTGGGTGCCCGGCGGTCAATACGCCAAAGCAGCGGCCGCGGGGGCTTGGACCAATGATGATGGATGGTTGGTGACTTTGACGAATATGCAGCTTTTTCAAACAAGGCAAGTTGGCGGCGACTGACAAGCTTGTAAGCCTGCTGTAAGCCTGCACACTGTAACTAGTTGGATCAATTCCCTCTCGCTTGCAAACAGAGCCACTCACACCGAATATACAAAGCAACCTTGCACGTTGGCAGGGGTTCAGGGCCATGCATGTATGCAGACAACCAAACAACTCACAACCATGTCTCTCTCTCTCTCGCTCTCTTCTCTTTCTTTCCCAGCCATATCCGTATTTACCTAGTTATCGGGCAACCTTGGCTCCAGCCACCAGAGTCACATCATTACTCTCTACTCCGTACGCGCCCGGCTTTTGCTATCCCTGGGGCCCGTTCGTTTTTATCGAATTGTCACGTCAGCAGAGAAAATCGGCAAACTTGCCCCAACCACAAACACTTGACGCCCCCTCCTCTCCCCCTGCCAGCTAATCTGTAGAAGCCTGGTTATGACGGCAACGAGCAGCGGTTGGTGGTGATGGTGGTAGTGGTAGTGGTGCTACCAGCTGCCAGCCTACGGAGTACCTACCTAGGTACCTACAGGCTACCACCAATACCACCATGCTTCGCTCTATCTATCCTCTGTTATTCAGTGAGGCGTTTTTTGTTCTTCCTTCTTCTTTCCCCTCTTCTTCATGCACCATGCACCATCGTATCACAAAATCCAGCCATTCCCATGTGTTGAAAAAAAAAAAAAAGAAAAAGAAAAAAAGACTTGCTGCTCCTACTGGTTCCCTGCGCAGGACAAGGCTGAGGCTACGCCAACCAACCTCCCGTGTAAGCCGTCAGAGTCAGAGCTGGGACATGGGAGCGGCACTGGACCATCTCGACGTTTTGCAAAACAAAATAAACATTGAAAAAAAAAAAAAAGAATTAAAGCCCGGCTTGAGAAAGCACAGCTTTTGACTTGTTTGGCAACATTAATATAGGGCAAACAATCCATCAAGCCTAGAGCAACAGTGCTGGCGATGCCTTTGGCTTGCTTAAAATGTCCACGGCTACCCTGAACGCCCATGCGACACTGGATCACGGCAACCTCGATCCACGCGGAGAGAAAATTGTGAGTTACTACTTGGTCATTTTGCAACGGCGAGTTTTCCTGTGCTTGAATGCAATACGAGCGCCAAGAGTTGCTCCATGAATTTCTGGCGGCTAGCCCCCGTGAGACGATCGCTTCAGCGGCTCTTATTGTGCTACCTAGAAGGTGCAACACAGCCGCCGCATTGGAATGATTCATTGCCATTCGTACAAGATGACTTTGAAAGTCAGATTTGGCCAACATCATGACTTTGCCCTCCACCACTTAGAGGTCTCGTGGGTCCAAGGAGTCCTGCCTCCTGTGCATCATTTCCGGCCTTGTTAGGTCCCAACTGCGATACGGGAACGTCTTTGCGAAATTGTCTTGGTTACGTAGCTGCATTGGCAGTGTTGGGCACTCACTCATAAATCTTGGCACCTTTTCATCTCAGCTTCTACTAGTCAAGTCAGTGTCGGCGGGCTCCCAAGTTCTTGCTGATCGTGGCTGGCCATGAAGCGGCAACGAGATTCCCACGTTTATTCGCCTGATTTGCGCCTTCGTCTGCACGTAGACCTTGTTTTTTGTGACGGGCATGCAGCCAATGGTGACCGGTCACAGTGAATGCATTCAGAAGGCTGGTCGCGAGGCTTGGTGAAATAGGGGCACATTACGGTGGCGCCGCCAAATGTCTTATCCCAGAGTCCTCATACTAGATACAAATTGACCGTGACAATGGGTTTCCTCTTCAAATTCTTTCACCGCGCCAGTCTCTTCCATCGCGTTGTTCTACTCCCGTCTCGAGGTTTGTACTTGCTGTTGGAACAGGAAAGCTATTGGCATGCGAGTCTCACTGCGCATGCAATATATTCCTGCACCCGAGACACTCTGGCCTAGGCCGGCATGATATCCTTTCTTGCGTCGCCCCCGCACTCTTTCAGCTTCGACTGGCAGAACCCAACAGATCTAACCAAATTATTACGGCAAACGGCCTCGTAAAAGAGGCAAGCTGATAGCTACAGCCAGTGACGACATTTTTTTTATCGCAAGTTCTGTAAGCCATGGCATCAGTTGGCAAAGGCGAGCTGCAAAATGTCCTCATTCTGGAGACGGAGCTGGCTGGCGACAGGAGCACCAGCCTGACGCCGGAAAAGAGCAAGGCACTGAAACGCAAAATTGATCTCTAGTGAGTTGCAGCTTCAGGAATCCATCGTCACGCGCTCGCCGCTGAAACAGGAAATCCAAGTCTTATGCCGATCATGACTCTTTGTTTCTGCTTCCATCTCATGGACAAGCTCGCGCTGTCTTACACCTCGATCCTCGGCATCCGCGAAGATCTTCACTTGACCGACAGTGACTATTCTTGGGCGAATGGCATATACTATTTCGGGTACCTCGCCGCATCGTATCCGGCGGCAGTCCTCATGGTACGCTGGCCGGTCGCAAAATTGATCGCCGGCTCCCTGTAAGTCGCTGTCTGCTGGTGAATTGGGCGAGATGGGGGGCTGATTGATGAGGTGCAATGTAGGCTCGCATGGGGCGCAATTGCCATGCTCACTGTGACTTGCCGCGATGCTACCGGGCTCTTGATCAATCGCTTCTTCTTGGGCGTGGCCGAGGCTCCCCTCACGTCCGGACTCACGATTATCGTGGCAATGTGGTATACACGAGAGGAGCAGCCGTTTCGACAGTCGTTGTGGTATCTGGGAGGCAGCATCGGAGGTCTTGTTGGCAGCTTTGTAGGCCTCGGCGTCACCAACATACACACGATTGCATCATGGAAGGTATGCCGGCCCTGAACTCGTGGCAATAAGCAGCTGCTGCCGATTTAACTAAAGATTCCTTCAATGTACAGGCACTGTATCTTATTCTTGGAGGTGCCACAGTTGTTGCATCCGGGGTTGTCATTCTCATGCTCCCCGATGTGCCCTCAACTGCCTGGTTTCTCACCAAACAGGAGCGCATTCTAGCCATTGCCAGAGTCAGCGACAATCTAACAGGCATCAAGTCGACAAACTTTAGTTGGCCTCAGCTACGCGAGGCGCTCTGCGACATGCATACATGGCTGCTCGTTCTGAACCAGCTGGCGCTCAACATCCCCAACGGAGGACTCCATCCGGTACGTAAGAGTGAAGCCACGATTCCAGGAAGCCGGAGGTGGACATGATCTGTCAGCCCTCCACGCATCGCCGTTCTTGCTCGCTGAAACCGGCATAGTTTTTGAACATTTTTCTGCGCGGCACCGGCTTCACCAAGCGCGAGGTCTTCCTCCTCAACGCGTGCCAGTTCCCCATCATCTTCTTCATGAAGCTCTACGTCGGCTGGGCCAGCACGCGGTACAAGAACACGCGCATTTTCTGGATGATTGTCTGCCTCTGCATCAGCGCCTTTGGCATCATCCTCATGCGCCAGCTCCCGCCGCACCTGAAATGGGGTCGCTGGGCGGGCGCGGTTCTGACCGACATGTACACGGCCAACTATGGACTGCTTGCCGCCCTCACCTCTGGCAATTTCGCGGGCTTCACAAAGAAATCCGTAGCGTCTGCTCTTGTACGTGCAATCTCTCTTCCTGTGAAACCTGGAAACCAACGAGATTTGAGCTCTAATCAACCCCATGCACTAGATTTTTGCTGCTGGCTGCGCTGGAAACATTATTGGCCCGCAGCTCTACAAGGGTTCGGAAGCGCCCGCCTATCCATCGGGCTATCTTGCCATGCTAATCTGCATTGTGGCCACCATTATCATATCTATCATGACGCTGTTCTACACCTTGTGGGAAAACAAGCGTCGCGATAAATTGCCCTGTGAGACGGACGCGGCGACAAGCGACTCTGCCGACATGATGGACGCTATTGTGGTCAACTTGTCGGACAAGACGGATAGAGAGCTCCCGCGGTTCAGGTACATCTATTAGCGCCGCTTAAGTTACTCTCATGAAATCCCAGGTGATGCAATGTCTTGTCATCGTGGCGACTCTGGCAAAGTTGTAGGTCTGGTACTGCCTGCAATGAGTCCAACTCGGTATTCTCATTTCATCTATTGGACCGCTGGCAGCAACGGTACATCATGATGTAAATTACACAAAACCAGACTTCAACTCAAAGGAAGGTGTTGCGAACATTGCAAACCCCACTGCGGTGTTGTTCGGTGGGTATCAATCGGATCTCTATAGATGCCCAACAGATAGCTACAGTGGGTGTAGCTTCTGGAACGTTGCACTTCCGCCACGCAAAGAAGCGAGAGCTATGGGAGCTATAGTCGGGGATAGTCAATCGAACCTACGAAGGGTCTGTTCATCACATAAGTGTCAGAGTCCGAAATATGACCAGCGTCGTGGCTAAAAACACCACCAGTAGGTTGCAATAGATCAGAGAGCGCAGGGATTTAATGGCTAAATTTTCCTCAGTATCCAGTGGAGCGTTACGCCCAGAGGTGATGTATTCCAGGTGATGTATCATAACCTTGCTTACATGGGGGTTTCTGTAAGTAAACTGTTGTGGGTGATTTCCGGGCCGTCACTCCGAGTAAATGCTGCCTTAAAAGAACGATACAGTGCACGATTTGAAGAACACCCGTGCTCCGAACCTAGTAACTAGGTGGTCGCTCTGACTACAAACTGGCACACTGACAAGATCGTTCAAACCCCGATATGGTTACAGATCTACCATGGGAAGTGGATGGCCCTAGCGGAGCAGCTGTTTAAGTTATTATTATAAGTTAGTAATAATAAACTCATAAACTGTCAAATAGGGGGTATCACGGCCTGCTCGAAGTCAGCTGGGATGGTCGCGGTTGGGGGCGCCCACCCCACGTGACAGTACAGCAGGGCGAATCAGAAAGCCGATACAGGGACAGCAACACACGAAATACACATCTTCATCGCCTTGCACAGTAAAGACACCACGTGATGGCCAAATCTTGCGACTGCCGAGACGTACGCAGGTGTCACCATGATGGACTCGAATACCCATATCCCAAAGCCATGTCCGACAGACTGGTGAGCGCTAAACAGCCCCTCTCTCTGAGCAACAGGCCCCCC
>JAAHCF010000924.1:0-11966 GCA_038367545.1 Beauveria asiatica | reverse complement strand
GGGGCGCAGACAGACGGCCAGACAATGAGATTCTAGCGCTGTTCTGGGAATCGTCAATTGCAATATTGACGGACTAACTTACTAAATAACTCCATAAAAATAAATGTCGTGTGAACCCACCATCACCAGCCTTTTCTTTTCACCCGTTTCCCCTGATTTTCCGCCTTCGTCATTTTTTGCTTTTCCGCAAGCGTCTCCCCTGTCCTCAGGGTTGGGCTGGCTTCAGCTGCCTTTTCTGCCCAGCAAAGCGGCCTGCAAGCACGCGCCGCCAGTCACGCTTCTACTCGGTCCGTACCTTAACTGCTCCGTACTAAGGTATTGACATTCACACCCTTTCAAAATCCCGCCAGCCACCGACAGCACCATTTGGGTTTTCATCTCTCCTCCCAACAACTTCGTCGACTCATTCAACGTTGAAGAGAGTTTTCAAGAGTCAATCGCTAGGCTCCTTTTCTTCCCCTCGTTACCATCGTCACACCTCCCTTTGACTCGGCCCCATTCGACTCGTGCCCGCCTGGCCGTTTGTTTGGTTTCGCCTGCGTCGTGCTCATTCTGCAACCGCACTCGACTGTTGCGTTCTGAGACATCAAACCCTCCGCCTACTCCTTTCACTCTCCTCGACGCCTACGTTGATTCTATCAACATACAGATCGCGCTTCGAACCCAGCCTACTCCGTCGCTACTAATCTCTACACCTCGATCAATCGCTTCACTTGACACAACCATGGCCTCGCGCGCGGCCACGGACCGCCAACATGCTCGTCGCACAACCCCATCTGCGCCGACTACGCCAATGGATCATGGGCAAGAACCTCTGTCCCAGGTTACTCTGCCGTCCACAGAAGGCCCTGGCTCACCCATGGATCCCAGCGCATCCTTCAAGACTGAGATCAACGACGACAGAACCTCCGCCATGGTTATCCCCTCCTCGCTCACCCCACCGCCCTCCTCTCAGCTTGGCGTCGCGACCAATCGACGCAACCCAGCATTCTCCCAGTCTCAGCAGACGGTGCCCGTCTCCCCACCCGCCACAATACACAATACCCTGCGCGATCGCGACATGTCATCGACCTATGCCGCGCCCTCCTCTGAAGACATCCGCGACGCCACTGCCGACCAGCTGCGCTCCATGCTGCACACATGCATCGCTGAGAACAATAAACTCAAGATGGAGACGGCGCATCACAAATTACAGTTCAATCTGGCCAGTCTGCAGGCTGATGAGCAATCCAAGCGTGATGCTGTCGAGCACGTCATGGTTCGCCGCGAAGTTGATGTGCTAAGTACGGCCGAGCACCTCAGACAGGCCAAACGCGACTTTGGCTCTGCCTCAGATGCGCTGACGAGCAAGTACTTGAACCTAAGGATTTCATATGATGCTGCGCTCGAGGAAATCAAGAGTCTCAACAGCCGCATCCGCGTCGCCAAAAAGGTCATTCAGCAAAAAGAAGACAAGGCCGCCGGCCTCAGTGAGGAGCGTGATATGCTCCTCCAGCGCATTCGCGAAAACCGAGAGCACCTCCACATGCTCTGTGGCCCGGGCGGCATCTTTCACGGCGCCCTCACCCCTCGCCCGGCCTCCCACTCCTCCCAGTCGCACCAAGCTGGCCAAGCGCATGCCACCGAAAACCAGCATGGTCTGTCCATGTTGTACCAGGCTATGAGCCAGGACAACCATAACAACAGTGCTCCCTCGACGCCTGCCCAACCCCAGCGCTCCACCCCTCACCAGAGTCGCAAGCACAGTCGCAACGCCCAGTCCATGTCGTCTCTCCCGACCACACCCGTCAACCAACCTCGCGGCCCGCACGCTGGTCTGCTTCCGTCTGCCAACTTGGTGCCACACACGGAGCCCCGTACCATGTACACGCAACAGTACTTTGAGCCCATCACACCCGACAGACGTCATCGTCGCAAGAGCCGCGAGAGCACCATCTCGGCCGAAGAGAGCGACGAGGTCGCCAGAAGAGCACCTGGTGTGCGCACCAGCGTGTCCATGCACAGCCAGCGAGGCGACCACGTACATGAGCAGCAAGTCTTTGACAGCCAAGCCAGTCAAGCCGCCTCGGATCTCCTCCGCCGCCACCCCGGCCAAAGCTTTGACATTGCAAGCTCTGGCGACTCACGCGACGGCAGCCCGATCCAGCTCCCCGCCAAGCCCGTCACTGCCAAGGCCCGCTCTAGGTTGCCAGACTCTGGACGGTCGGAAAAGAGACGACTGTCTAGTTCTGTCACCGAGACGTCGGCGGCGCACTCACGGCGCGAGCAAGGGAGTCCGGCGAAAAAGGCGCGTACCGGCGCCGACGCAGACGGACGCCGTGTTGGACTTGGGATTCAGTACCAGTAAAGAGCATGTAGAGGCATTATCACGGCACATATTACGAATCGACGACATGATGGAGCATTCACTGCATGTATAGCATTTTTGGTGGGATTTTTTCTTTTATTATTCATCTGTGGGCGAACAGGAAATACGGACGGGCGGGGAGTTTTTGATTTGCTTTCAAGCGATATATATGTAGCTTTCTAGCTAGCACGAGGACAATGGTGACAAGAATGGATAAAAAAAAGACATGACACAAATGCATCAAATAAAGAGATGACACACTAGTCAGTCATTGCTTTGTGAGCATTGCTCATGATTATTGCCGCCGCCATTGCCGGGGGTCGGATGGCGGGTCTGTCCAAGTTAGCAACTGCCGCCGCCACTACCCGAACATTTGTCTGGAGCCCGGATCCGATGTAAAGCTACCCCAGATTCGGACCTCCTTTTTCCCTTGTGCATGATCTGTTTACCCAGGCGTCTTTTCTTCTTTGAATCACTGTACTCATTCTTTTTCTTCTTGTGTCTTCTTGACATCTCCTTGTCATCTCGACATTCTCCCGCGGCACTCACACATTGGTTCCCAACGCATAGCCAGCCTGCAAAGTGCACGGTCAATCAGCTGTCGCAGATAGCTCACCATCACCAATTGGCGTCCCCGGTGATTGACAAACCACGCCCAGTCTTTGTCGGCACAAGACTCCAATTCATCCGCCCAAACGCCCTTGACACCCATTTTACACAGCATAGACCGCCAGCGCCCGCCATGACACTCAGCGCCACCGCTAAGCTGCTCGTCCGCTCCGCCTCCGACGTCGTCCTCGTCTCGGCCCTGCGCACGCCCGTCTGCCGCGCCTACAAGGGCCGTCTCCGGGACGCCTACCCCGAGGAGCTGCTCGCCTCTGTCCTCGCCGCCACGCGCGCCGCGCTGCCCGCGTCCGCGCCCGCGTCCGCCGTCGAGGACGTGGCCGTCGGCGTGGTGCTCTCCGAGCTCGGCGGCTCCAAGGCCGCGCGCATGGCCCTCAACCACGCGGGCTTCCCCGTCAGCACGACGCTGTACACGGTGAACCGCGCGTGCGCGTCGTCGCTGCAGGCCGTCGCGGCCGTCGCGGCGGATATCCGCGCCGGCACCATAAGCGCCGGCATCGCCGCGGGCATGGAGAGCATGACGCGCAACTACGGGAGCCGCGCGGTGCCGCAGGACGTGTGGCCGTCGCTGCGGGACTCGGAGGATAAGAACGTCCGCGACTGCGTCATGCCCATGGGGCTGACGTCGGAGAATGTGGCCAAGAGGTACGGCGTGTCCCGGCAGGACCAGGATGCGTTTGCGGCAGAGAGCCATCGCCGCGCGGCCGCCGCTCGGGCGTCGGGCGCCTTTGACGCGGAAATCTCGCCCGTGCGCACGCGCTTCCAGGAAGTCGACAAGCAGGGCAGCCCGGTCGGCGAGCTGCAGCAAATCACCGTCGCCCACGACGACGGCATCCGCGAGGGCGTCACCCTCGACTCGCTCGCCAAGCTCAAGCCCGCCTTCTCCGCCTCTGGCGCCTCCACCGCCGGCAACTCGAGCCAAGTGTCCGACGGCGCCGCCGCGACCTTGCTCATGCGCCGCGACGCCGCCGCCGCCCTCGGCCTGTCCGGGTCCGTCCTCGGCCGCTACGTCGCCGGCGTGACGGTCGGCTGCGCGCCCGACGAGATGGGCATTGGCCCCGCGCTCGCGGTGCCCAAGCTGCTCGAGCGCGTCGGCGGCCTCGAGACGCGCGACGTGCAGAGGTGGGAGGTCAACGAGGCGTTTGCGAGCCAGGCGCTGCACTGCGTCCGCGCGCTCGGGCTCGAGGACGCGTGGGCCCGCGGCGAGGTGAACCCGGACGGCGGCGCCATTGCCCTGGGACACCCGCTGGGGGCCACGGGCGCGCGCTTGGTGGCGACGCTGGTGCATGGGCTGAGGAGGGCGGCCAAGGGGGATGTCGGCGTGGCGACGCTGTGCATCGGCACGGGTATGGGCCACGCGGCGCTATTCGTGGCAGAGTAAGAGAGAAGTGGTTCAAGCTGTTGGTGGTTTTGTGCATCTACTTGGAACGAAAGGGATTCATGGTGGCTGAAGTGATGGAATCGAATAGTTGTCAATGTTGGTCGCAATGACTGAGACTAGGCGTACAGAAATAGAAATTATTATTACAAGTAGTGATGGATCTCAAGATCGAATACTGGATTTGCCTCGCGCACCAGGCGCCCACGTTACGGCTCTGCCTCGACTATCGTCCTGTTTAAACGAGCACACCAGTCCGCTCTGCGTGTCCCTTGCCACGCCGCCTCCGATAAACTCCCCCCGTGACCCGACGCGCAGGCCCAGGAGCGCTTTACTGACAGCCGCATAGTCGCCGAAAAAGGCGTGCGCGCGCGCGTCTCCGCCGCCGCTTGTCACGCCGTGGCCGAGTGTTACGCCCCAGAGGCCGCCATCGAGACGCAGCGCGTGCGCGTCCGGGCTTCTGTCGCGCTGCAGCATGACCGAGTAGACGGCACCCGTGTAGCGGACAGCCCCGTCGGCGGCGTAAGCCGGAAACGTCCAGACCTTGGCATCGCGGGACACGGGGTGCCACGGTGTGACGAGGACAGCGCCGACGCGGCACAGCGTCTCATCCTTGACGGGCGTCCGCAGCACCGCCGCCACCTTGCGCGAGCCGAGCGGCGTCTGCAGCTTCATGCCGCGGCGCAGGCGGCGCATCTCAACGGCGCGCCCCGAGGCGAGCTGGACAAGCGTCGAGCCGGCAAAACACACGCCGCACGCGTTCCGGTAGCTGCTCATGGAGACGGGGGTCGAGCTGGCTGCGAGGGCAACCGCAGACAGGCCCTGTTCTCTCGCCATACGTTTGTGACGGGAGGGCTCGGGGGGCGGCAGATTGTCAAAGTCTTCGTCCAGCCTGTCGCGGCAGGCGATGAATAGCGGGCTATCTCGACCATACTGGAGTGGCCCGGGGTCCTTGAACGAGTTGCACACCTGTCGGGTGTGGGCGTTAAGAAGGGATGGCAGATAGTGCTGTCCCCATGTTTGAAAAAAGTTTGTGTCTTCGCGCAGAGCAATCGAAATTTGTCCTTCTGGCTTCTCGCCGGCGAGGTCTTGTACCAAAGATTTATTCAGCGGGTCGAAGAAGTTCCTCGAAGGCAAATTTTCGATGAGTGTCGCAAGCTCTTGAGTAACCAGCTCAAACCTGTTTGCAACAAACGCCGCGTGGTCTCCTAGCTTCTCGATAGGAAACAAAGTGGAAAGAAAGGAGCAAATTTGTGCCCTTGATTCGTGATATGCGACTAGCTCTTCTGGTATGGAGGACGTCTCCAGCAAGTCATGCGTGACTGTGACCGATGCAAAGTCGCCCGTGTCGTTGTCAAGAACCAACTTGTACTTGATTGTGGCTTCGACGATAGGCAAGGGACCCGGGTTCATGCCGCACAGTTTGACAATGTGCGGACTGTGGAAGCGTAAAAATATGTCACGCGACTGTCCGTATTGTATATTTCCCAAGGGAATATCAAGCTGCAGGCCCTGTTGGGATGATTTGATAAATGACACTGATGGACTGCTGAGAACAGAAGTACCCATAGCCTCTTGAATTTTCATGTTCGACGAGTATCTGAGCTGCAGGGTGGCTTCCGTGGCATATGTATTCTGCAAATTGGCCACTGCGTGAACAAAGACGGTGCCAATCATGCCTGCATCGGGAATGAAGGAATAGTTGCCGCTTCCAATCTCTGCGATGTACTTGAGCAGACCGGACCTCAGTTGGTAGCCAAACCCAAAAGTATGAATGGTTGCCGGCAGCGGAAGTTTGGCTCGGAGCTTTGGGATATAGCCAGCAGGGGGGCACCTAATGCGTGTTAGCATAGATAAGAGAGAGAGCACTTGCGGAGAGCTGTCTTACATGTGATTGGGCATGCCGTCGGTGAGAACCATGACGGCCGGAACTTTGCCATCAGAGTTTACCTTTTCAAACTGCTTCAGGCCAGTCAAGATGCCGTGCCACAGATTTGTGGCATCGTTTGGTTCCATGCTGTTGATGTTGTCGCGAGAAATTCTTTTGCTTTCTTCCGTCATGAACTCCAGAGGCTGTAAAACACTGACGTTGCTTGCAAATGTGACGATGGACAGGCGGTCGCGCTCATCCATTGTCTCGACAATCGTTAGCGAGGCGTGCTTGACGAGGTCTAAGATAGAAAGGCCGTTGGCCTCGGTGGTCCTCTCGCCAGGCACCGGTGCGGCATCAAACATGCTTCCAGAAACGTCAATGACGAGGACAATATCGCAAGGGACATGGCGGACAGGCGTTGATGGCTCTCTGGGCGGCTGCAGGCTTGCAACCAGGGCTTTCTTCTTAGGGAAGCTGTGCACCTGGAAGTCAACCGGTGATGGGTCATTTTTTTCCTTGTTTGACAGAGACAAGTCTTTGAGTTGTTGAACTGGGACCCTCTATCGAAGAGTCAGCAGACATGCATACGGCGTGGGATTCGAACACGTACCATCTTATATGAGACAGCCGCGAGCGTAAGTACTGGAACAGCAAAAGCGAATCGACTAGCAGTAGACAAAACTTGCCGGTAGGGATATTGTTGATTTATTAAGTGAGATCCCGGCTCCGGCACCGAGAACCGCTGTACTGGAATCAGACGGTGGCTCGGCAGCTGACGACGGGCCACGAAGCTCGGCGCGACAGAGCCTAGTGCGTCCTGCTCCAGCTACTAGAGTAGGCTATTTCGGGGGCAAACACGAGGCAAGTCAAAGTGTGGATTCGATTCGAGCCATTCATGGCGGCTATAGTATGGGCATACTGTAAGGCTGATCTTGGAGATCCTGATTTGGCAAGTGGGTGGATGGGGCTCTTCAGCTGGACATGCGCCGGTGCCATTCAGTTCCAAGCTGTTTGGAAGCAAGGGGTCTTTTTCTGCCCTGAATTCAAGCGAATTTGAATCATCACCATCGATTAACCTTTCTTAGCGTTGGGCCAGCGAGGCTGCTTGTGATTGTAGATGAGGCGTGACTGACAGGCAGCTATTATGCTCGGATTCTGCCTTTGGGTGGCGCAGCGTGGCCTGGTTACGTTGCCCTTTGAGCTCATATTGACTATGCAAGGCTACCACGGCGCCTAGGTGGGACCAGAGATGGCAGGTTCGTACAGATGATGAAGTTGTGCTCTTTCTGGCGCTTGTGCATGATGATGATCAAGCCAGCTACATTCGTGGTTAGGCGGACCGAGATGGCCGGCCTGTGGCGTGCGACTTGCTTGCAGCTTGCAGCGGGCAGCTGGCAGCGGGCAGCTGGCAGCTGGCAGCTGGCAGCTGGCAGACCACAACAAACAGTTCAAACAGACAGTCGTTTGGTCAGAATCGCATAACGAAGATTTTCTCACTAACATCTAGACGAATCACAGTCTTCATCAATCAATATTCTTGGTCTTTTTACACGTCCCCTCTGCTCTAGCGCCCTTGTTCCTCCGTTCAGGGCACTGCTGTGTTACCCCTGGCGCCGAAAAGAAGCTGTCTCTGTCCGTCGCGTTTCCACTCCGAAAACCCGAGCGATCGCTAAACCAGAATAACTCGTGGTCTGCCGCCCATCCTGCAGAACGAGGGAAAGTACAATATGGGCAAGTCGCATACCATCAAAGTGTCGGGGATAACACGATCAACACGGTCCTACCTAACCTCTGGTCGCAGTGGTCATCCGAATTTGTCAACACCAAACAGGCCTCATCAATCACCAGTTCAATATGTGGTGTTGATACTGGCACCTATTAATCACTATGTAAGATGAAGGATTTTTTGGATGGTCTACAATCCTGTCGCTGAAGCGATCCAAGGTCTGCGGCGCTGCGACATCGGACTGGCGACAACATCGACGAGCTTTTCGCTCTCGGTACGATGCTGATATCATTTTTGACAGAATTCCTTCTTGGGCTGTTGCGCATCGTTTTCCTCAGCTACTACTTAGGTTCACCCACGATGCGAATGTCAGCCACCAACGTAGGCTCACGAATTCGCCACTCGCCGGCCGACCACCAGGCGAGCAGACAACCACGTCCAGCCAAATCCGCTTGTCAAACTTGCTGGCTGCATTTGGTCCTCCACACCATCTGCACAGCGAGCTTATGACTCTTTGAGCGCCACTTCTAACGTGTTTGCAAGCTATCGACGCCTCTTTTCGACAGCATCCGAAATGCCGACTTCGCAGCTCTCTGGTTTGGGCAACATGTCAAACACACGTCAAAGCCAGTGCCAGCATGCGCTGAACTTGTCATTCTGCATCACGACAACGCGCCCAGGTACGGTCAGCCGAATGCTACCGTTGGGCATTAAGACCGTCTTAAGAAATACAAAATTGATCGGTGAAAATTATGCTAGATACTCAAGTTGTGGCACGTGAAACACGACGGGAAGCTATCAGTGAACATGCTTTTTATGCTAACGCCTCCCAGCTGAAGCCTCCCCGCATCTCCTACATCCGAGCTTCCAAGCTATTGTATTTACCAAGCTCGACACCATCCTGCAGCTCTCAATTAATTGCTGCGCAAGGTTCTAGACCAGCCGTGCGGGAGAACTAATGGTGTGAGCGACAAGAAATGGAAGTTCATTGCAGACTTGGATGCAGAAACGCCTCTGTGCTATACGACACTTGAGCTGCAGAATTGTCTGTGCCTCTTGACAAGATTGGCAGGACCCTGGGACGGTGATCCTCACTGTCGTGTCGCCACCAAAACACAAACAAGCTCCTTTGGCTACGCCATCGTGCAGTAGAGCTTCCGTTTTTGCCCAACATGACGGTAGGCTTGCAACTCTCAAACTCTGTGGAAAGCGGCGCATGCGGGGTCGAGGCTCTGGGGTTTGTCGCACGGCCCATTTGGGAATCGCGTTTTGCAGGTGGCAGGCCGAGCAAGCCCGCATTAACTGTGTGGAAACAGCAGGATCTTGGAAGAGGGTCGAATGCAACAAGCCATGCGTTACTGAATCTTGCTTTGGCCAGTCGCCGCGGGGGGATTGGCTGTTAGCTTCGCGGAGTCAGCCCAGCCTCTTCAGGGTTCGTCGTAGCCAGCTTGAGATTGGCGCCTGGGGCCCACCGACGATGAACCAAGCACCCAACCAGCAGCTGTCTACGGCACACCAAGCTGGTGTTTGTCTGGGGTCAGGGTAGTTAGCAAGGCGCGTCATGGTCTGCCACACACGAGATGAGTGCACATAGGTAGCAGTTCCTTTGACAGTACGGATTACTGCGTACAAACTGCGTCATATCATTGCTGAAAGCTCCAATTGCAGACGGACGGCTGCAGTCCGAGCGAAAGGAGGGAAAGATGCTTTACTCGGCAACTCGGTACTAAAAGCTGCCATGATTAACCTTTTTGAGGGGGTGGGACGGAGCCAATCGAATGAGAGGTCCACCATCACCATCACCCTGCCGATTTGCAGTGACTCTTTGCGGCAGTTGTGATCCCCGAACCCATCCCATCTTGCGCAGACTTTCTGAGAGGAAGCTATTCTTTGGCACTTGAGGCAGAGGAGCAAGAATGCTCGTGCGACGGGAGGAACAAAAGTGGTGTGGTACTCGCAGGTGACATTTTTTTACCCGGGCGTGGCACTCGCTTCCGGTTTTCTCCGCCATGTGCGACTATTCGCCCCTCCAGGGAAGCCCCCCCAGCACAATGACAGTGAGGCGGCAGGAATAATAATACCGTGCCAGTGACGAGTTGGTGGTGGTGGGAGACTCAAACGTGTGGCGAATCAGAGGCTCCGGCCCCTCGCAGGCCGGCGCCGCACGTCGTCGTCCCACTTGGCCGGACTTGGGCTGTCGCAGTTCAGAGGCTGTCGCAGCAGCCCTCTTGTCTCGTCACTGGTCTAGTTCTTTGCGCTTATCTCTGGTGGCCTGAGAATTGGCTTTTGCGGCGGGAGCAAGGACTTTTGAGGCGTATTATCTATTCGCCCTCGAGCTATATAAAGACGGGTGACCCCGATTCCCGCCCTCTGTTGACTGCTTTTCCGATTTTTTTATCATCCCATCTGTCAATCTCAAACTTTATCTCGACAAATTTCAATCACAAGCTGAGCAAAGATTTCAGTCATACACGACACATACAAAACCACCACTACCACCACCATCACAACTACCATCAAGATGCCTGCTTTCGAGTACTGCTGCAAGTGCGGAACCATGATTGTCATTAGCACCACTTGCACCAACTGCGGCCACAACCAGTGCAGCGATTGCCCCCTCTCTTAAACGTTGGAACGGACGCGTACGGTAGCAGCCTCTCTTGTGATGTCGACATGAGCCGAGGCATGGACCGACCAATGGCCTGACATTAGGCATGTACGCCTACTGTGTACGTGAGAAGACGTCTTTTCGTCCTCATAGTCACCACATACTGATTTGCGAAGCAGACGATTTTTTTATTACTCTTTTCGAGAGCGATACCCAACATGGCGCGACACGACCAATGACTTGACATTATGCTATGGGACAAACGGCGTTTTTTTCTGACTTTTGGGGATTCCTAGCGAAAGATACCATCGACAGGCGCTATTTGAATTAAATATCTTCTTCTCTTGTTTATATGTTTTGTTTTCTCACTCATTGATGACGCCGACTGTTGTTCTCCTGTTCCATCCTCGGCCTCCATTAAAAGAGACAGCCGTAATAAATATCCCTGCCCTGCCCCCTGCCGACAGCGCCCTGCATGCAAACCGCCATTGCATCTTGTCTTTGCCATTCGGTGATGGCTCATTGGTGGGCTTGGTGCGGGGGCGCTCCTCTTGTTCCTGTCGAAGAGATTATCCCCCATGCGTGAAAATAAAAAAAGTTGCAGCAGAAAGGCTAACTAGCTCTGACTAAGTATGTTTTTGTTTAGCGTGCCAAGTGGCAGGGGGGGGGGAGGCTTTCCTTTCTTTTTTTTTTCTCTCTTAGTTTGTCTTTGTTCTTATCAGTGGAGCAAGCCACTTGAGTAAATTTAGGCTTAGCTTTTCCACCTGGCGCTCGACTTGATGACGGCTTGACGGATGAGTGTCTTGGAGGGGGGGGGGCCGGAGAGAACAGCAGATTATGAAAACAAGTAAAAGACAAGCCAGTAATGGCAAAAAGAAATGTGTCTCGAGCAGCGGTGCTGAATCACAGACCATGTAATCTGTAGACAAGAAGCATCCATGGCGTGACTCGGGCAATTTGTTTTTTTATGCAGAACCTCCTGATGAATACGGCTTATTAATTAGTAGAGAGATTGTTTTGCGCAATGCCGCTACAAAGCGAGCATCACTGACTGCCTGCCCTTTGTTCTATTAATTTATAATGTACGGATTATTCATTTTTTCTTTTTTTCCCCCTTGTCTCTGCCATGCGGCTTTCAGGGACTTGCGGATACGGACCCCCCTAAAATCGGTGAAAAATTGTTCGATTTGGGAGATTACCAGTTTATTCCTACGGATCCGTATATACTCCCCGCTTAGCTATTAATATTATAAAAAAAAGAAAAAAAAAAAAAAAAACTTCCCACTTCATTCTGCCTCGGCAAGCGATTGTTCCCGACGAGCAAGGGGGAGACCCGGGGGGGGGGGGGGGGGCCAACTTTACCCAGGGAGAAAAGGAGGGGGCCCGGGTGGCCGGGAAATCGGCGGGGGG
>JAAHCF010000923.1:0-11997 GCA_038367545.1 Beauveria asiatica | reverse complement strand
AAAAAAAAAAAAAAAAAAAAAAAAAAAAAAAAAAAAAAAAAAAAAAAAAGAAAAGAAAGGAAAGGAAAGGAAAGGAAAGGAAAGGAAAGGAAAGGAAAGGAAAGGAAAGGAAAGGAAAGGAAAGGAAAGGAATACGCTAGAGTACAGGACTTGCTTACCTTGTTCTCTGCATCCATGTCGGCCGATGAGTGACGTACCGGCGTTCCTTAATTGCCAAGTAGTATAGCAAACGTGAGCTCGTCATCAATGGCCGCATCCGCTCCCCACCAAGGACCCAGTTGGCGGTAATACATGCTAACTGGGTAGATTCCCGGTGGGATCTTGGTCTTGAATGTGTGAATGTCCTTCCTGACAGGACCGTCATTGAAATTGTTACCAGTGTCAATGTACCAAGAGCTCCCAGCCGTGCCGATTGCTTGCCATCTGAGCGTATGGCTCTTGCCTGTATACCAAGCGCCGCCCCAAAAATACCACGGGTTTTGTTGCTCCTGCGTGACGACTGTCTGATCGCCTCGCTGCCTGAAGCACCACTGTACTTCTGTATACGTCCATCTACCTCTCCCGTATAGCGGGTACCATTGGCTGCATGGCGATGCGCTCGCTGCAGAGTCAGCACTGGCTTCGTCAACGGTAAAACTCAAAACGCCAGGGGGGCTAGAGTCAAGAGGTGGAGGAGGACCAGCATCCGCAAGAGAGTGCAAATCAGCTGGTGCAGCGCTGCTGAGAAGAGCCGCAGGTAGGAGGAATAGCAGGTTGTGGAAAAGCATCTTGCTTATGAATCTTGATTATTAGCTACTGACTAGAAGAAATGGACAACTGATGAGGACAACGCTGTACATGGACCTGACATGAGTGCCCGTTACTTATAGATTCTTCTAGTCAGGATATTGGTCATTGGCACCGTCATCTCTCTCCACAAAGCTTCCACTTCCTTATCTTAATGACTTTAAGGGGGTCTCGCATATTGAACTGACTGTTAAGGCGGTTCCGAGACAATTCGAATAATCTCCACTCACTTTAGAACAAAGAGTCGCACAGAGAATGACTTGCGATAATTATCAAATTCCCGAGGAACAGGACTACCTCAGAGTTAGCGAGCTTCCCAACAGTCACTGCTGGCGAACCCAGCCATTCGCCGACGCTGCATCAGACGTAGCTAGAACCGCATCCATATCTGCAATAGTAGTCAAATTCGTCATGCTGAGATCTTCGTTTAGTTTCAGTCGACAGGCGGGCCACTGTTTTACTTTTCCAGTTTGTCTTAAGAATGTGGCTGGCTGTCTTTCTTGCTGTTCCGGCTGAGCCACTGCCGTTCCGGCTGAGCCACTACCGTAGAGCCTGAGACCGCCAGTTATCAACAGATTACCAACTTGCGTCTATGAAGACTGAGAATCCAGCGGATGGGCTCATTTATAGCCAAGCGGCAGTCGTATTTGCGAGTTTACTTGATGGTTGTAACTCAAGCAGCCGCATCTGAAGGTGAGCTGAACCAGACCTGCAGAATCCAGCTACAGGAGTGCTGTATTTTAGTAATACCGTCAGCTTCCCAGATGCAGCGAGACATGTAGAGCAAGTACATATCCGAGCTACATGGAAGCAGCCAACTATGCACGGCATGGGCACATCCGATCTGCATGGAAGCAGCCAAGTATGCACGGCGCCTGCATATCCGCACTGCCCGCAAGCAGCCAAGCATGTACGGCATGTGCATATATGAGCTACCGTGTAACTACCAAGTACAACGCATTTTATCTCCTCCCACAACTTGAAATCATTTCATGGGTAAAGGACAGACTTGTCACATACATAAGCACCCTGACATTCTTTGCCAAGAATTAGCTGAAGCAACACTTTATAAAAAAGAAACAATTAAACCAGGAAAAAAAAAGAGGAGAACTAAGAGAAAACTCCCTATTCACAAGGGTTGAGAAAAATCGATACTCGCACAGGTCAATGCACTTGCTCTGTTTTATCTCCATGTAGCTCCGGTTGAGATCCGAAACTGCCCCCCCCCCCACCCAACTTACTCTGATATACCTCACAAGCGATGAGGACTATCAGATTATCTACAAGTCTAATCTGATCGAGACGTGATCCAACGAATATAACACCTTTCGTACCATGATCCCAGCAGAGCTACCAGCCGCCAACGGGCAGTCTCTGACGCTGACTTCGCTCGCGCGGGCCAAGCATGGCGCCAAAGTCTTTGCTTGCAATACAGTAACTAGGAAATGAGGTACTGTAGTGCGCGCTCCAAAAAAACTGCCAATGCCTGCACGTCCACTCTTCTACTGCAAGGCGGCCAATTGACTCGGCTGGTGTCGCAGCTAGCAGACACGCAGCAGTTGTGGTGGTCCGACTACACCATCTACAACCAGACCACCTGTCTGACGCGCATCCTCAATCTTGCAGAGCTTGTGAAGGAGTATAAAATTATGATCCAATAGGGTACAGACTGCCCGACTGGGCGCCCCTAACGAGCACCGAGTCAGTGCAGTTTATTCCATTTAATTTATATCATCACTCCCGGATACTGGGCAGCCAATGTCGCACATTAGCTACTTTATATAACCAAATATAGAATTACGGGTTTATTTGTCTTGTTTAGTAAATGTGAGTGCCTCATCTCCTAATCGCCTCTTCTAATACACCTCGGAGCCTCCATGCATGGCCACCAACTGCCCCCATGACACAGCGTCTTGGTACAGAAGCTTGGCCACCAAACGACCGTCCCAAAAGGCGCGATGCGGAAAACTGTATGTGCAGCGATGGGTAATTTCTGCTCGCCTTGTCCCCAGAATAGCCGAAAGGGTCGTTTTGGACCCAGAGGATGAGGCTGACTCTCGCGACCGCGCTTCCAAGTCTTCAAGATTGTCACGAACAAGCCCTCTAAAGTCGATAATGACTTGATTCTCCTCGTCTGTGATTCCCGGAAATGTGATAAATTCTGGAGAGACTGCTAGTCTCTCCAGTGGAGCCGTGCCAGCACCGCTCCAATCGAGTACTCCAGTCAGATTGTAATCGTCGTCGAATAAAAGATTTCCATAGTGCAAGTCAAAATGGCAAAGGGGAAACGGGCCGTACATTGTGTCCTCGATGATTATTTGGGCCATGGCCGACTTGAGAATCCAGCATGCCGTGCGCCACTCGGGGTCCTGGGCATGTGCCTCAAGAGCCTTTCGGTTATCTTCTTGCCTTTGTGTGTAGAACCATTCGAGAGAGGTTGCCATCGGTGCCGCTGCTGCTTCCACATGCTCGTATGGAATGATTTCGGGGGACTCATCGCAGCTTTCCCCGCACCAGATCCTTCCTAGCTTATCAAAGGACAGATTCTGAAGCTGAAACAGAACTTCTGCCAGCTGCTTTGCAACGTGTGAATGGTGTTTAACTGGTACGTTGCGTGCCACAGTGTTGCCAAGTGTCTTTCCCTCGAGGCATTCCATCAACATGTATGAATAGCCAAAGTCATTCGAAGCGGATGCTTCAAAGGCAAAGACGTCGGGTACGGGAATCGTTGTCCGCCGGCGCAGGGTTCTTAAGGTGGCAATTTCACTCAGCATACTCTTCCTGTCTGCTTCCAAGTTGTCATTGCCCAGCTTCGAGGCATGGCAAACGCGAGCGATCCAGATGATGCCGTCGGAGAAGGTAATTTTGAATACGACATTATTCATTCCAAAAGTGAAGGAGTTGGTGTTGATAATGGCCGTACCAGTTTTTGCGAATTCGACACCGCGTGCCAAAACTGCAGCATCTTGAAGACACTCAAAGTTGGCAGTCTCGAGAACTTGGGCAATCCGTTGGTGAAGCGTATTCGTGGTTGGCTCCAAGTCATCAACTGTAGACCAACAGGCGGCCGCTGTTTGAGCTGACATTGCGGTCGCGTAGTTGTGGTGATGCAAGAGAGAAACAAATCAACGCAGCACGTTTTCGGCCGCGAAAGGGAACGTAATTGCTCTAGAAATGCTGATGAAGGAAGACGGATGCTCGTGGATCGAACAAGGTCAAGGATGAAGAGCAACAGGCAGCAACTTGTCTTGCGGGGTATTTATCGTGGAAGCTGGCGGCTAGCGAGTTCTGCCCTCAACACCGCCCGTCGGAACTTGTACCCCATGACTGATTGTTCTCTCCTAGAGCCCTAGAGCCTAGGTCGCACGAACCGGTGTGTCACAGAGAGAGTGATGATGATGTGTTGCGCAAGAGTGGGTGCCCACTATAACTTATAGTAAGGGGTGCCTATGTGTGCCCTGTCGCTCCTCCGAGTCCTCCCTGACATTGTCTTTTCCACCAATGTTACGTTAATAACTAGTTACTCCGTACAAAAAGGTCAACGTCGCGCACCCGCGAGCGTTACATTTCTGCCCCGCTAATAAGTCGACCCGAGCCGCCGGGCAGCCGTAACTACTTGAGGAACATTTAAACATGTCATCTCGGTTTCGACAAGGATCCCGGTCAATCCCGTCGCAGCACGTAGACCCTTTTAAATTTGGCTATACCTTATTAAAGAAAAAATGTGAACATGTCATGTCCCTGGTGTCGTAGTAAAATGATGTGAATCAGTCCCTACTAATATAAGTACCTTGATACATGGCCTGCTATTGAGACCGAGTAGGCACCAAGGAGAACTCTGTATCGCTTTGTTCAGGCAGTGCCTCTATAGAATAGGTTGAAACGGCATGCCACGTGAAGAGCACAACTATTTAAAAAGATGATTCTTCTAACAGGATGGAAAGATTTTCTTGCATAGAATCATCCCCATCGTCATCTTCTTGCAAGTCACTGCAAAGACTAAAAGCCCCCATAGCCAGAATGCCTGATCTTCGCACTTTCCCTACCTGCTGGGCTTGCGGCAAACCGCTAAAGAAAATACCGCCCTGCATCTGCCCGAATAAGAAGTGCCAGTTGCCAAACTGACGAGGGACTATGTAAGTGATCTCTGCTTTCACCAAGAATGTTGGCTGACACAAATCTAGGTCTGCGCATGGACGATTTTGACGTCATGTAGCTTTTCAAAAACCCAATCAGACCGAAATTTGCTTATTTTACATCATGGGCCAAAGGGAAGGGATGGCCTAGTGTTGGATGGCGGACTGCCAGAGGGTTGCTATTGCTTGCTAGCTCACCTAGAGTAGATCTCAGAAATGTGATGGATACTAGGATGAATGAATACGAATCGCATTACTATCAATAATGTTTCACTGTTTATAAGTCTTTGAAAATGTTTTAACAACGTCCCAACAGGGCAGAATTTGGCTTAGATGGGCGCCATTTCACGGCGCATGCTAGCCACTGGCCATACAAATGTCACAACACAACACAAACCTTGCGGCTCCAATGAGGGGATACGACTTGCAGAGCAGGGAAGAAAGAGTACAAACGCCCGAGAGATAGTTCTCAGGTATTAGTGCACGTTCCCCCGACCTCGTGTAGTCCCAGGCAATAAGCATGAATCGCGGCGCGACGAAACAGACCGCAAATAGAAGCGAATCAAGCAAGAAACAAACTATCCTAAACTATCATACAGATACTATGTGTATAGTATCTTTGCTGTTGCATCTTCACGAGTCTGCACCTGTCGCACGCGTCTCTAACCTTCCCGTACACCTGGCGTAGACCTCTTCCGTGTGCTGAATGACTTTGTCCACGGCACCCTCCTCCCTCGTTCTACTCAGCTTCTTGTTCTCCGGAAACACCTCTCCGTCCCAGTTGGACCAGTAGCAACCGCTTCCTTTAACACCGTTGCTGCCGACCGCGACATCGCCTTGCTGCGTCGCGCTTCCTGCAGCCTTGGGTGGAAACCTATCCGTCGTCGCTGCGAACAAATGTCTCTCCCCGCTCTCCTCAATCGGTACCATAAAGGGGCTCAGCATGGTGCCCAGTACCGCCGAGACGACACGCCCGGCTGGCAGCTCCCGCAGCAGGCCCGTATTGACACCCGACGGGTATGCGTGCACAAAGGAAGTCTGCGGGTGCCGCTGCGCCATGCCCTCGAGGAAGAAGTCGCCCATCAAGCTGGCGTGGGCACCGCACCTATTGAGGGTAAATGAGTTTTTGAGGCTCAGGTCGGAAAAGTCTAGTTTGCCAGCACCGCCAGCGCGGACGGACACATGCGGATCCAGCACAGAAACGACGCGGGAGAGCCTCGCTGTCGCGTCAGTAGCCTGCGCGGCCGCGGTCAAGAGGGGGAGCAATTTGACTAGGAAGCGCATCCGCGCGTAAAAGTGCAGGACAAACTTGCGGTCGAGGCCGTCTGCGGTCTCGTCCCAGCCCTTGAGCGTCATGTATCCAGGTGTCATAAATAGCAAGTTCAGCTTCTTTTCCTTTTCCGCAATGGTTTCGCATACAGTGTCGACGTTTCGAAGAACAGAAATGTCGGCTTGGACAAAGGTAGCTCGGGCAGAGGGGTTTATGCTCTTCATGGTGGCAATAGCCGCATCGGCGGCTGGTTGGCTGCGGCCGACAAGGTAGATGTTGGGCGACTGCGTGTGACGAGCGAGCGCGAGCGCCGTGGAAAGAGCTATACCGGAGGTACCGCCGACTATTTCAAGTGCCCATGGAGTTAGTGAAATGCGAACAAGGCACACTGGCACGTTGTATTGCAGTGGTTTTTCTAGTTGCAAAAAGCTCTTGAAGCCAGGGGACTCACCAAACACTGCAACAAGGCTTGGGAATTTGGAGTTGAGAGCAGCATTGTGGGCTTGGATGGTTTGAAGCTTGACCATTGTAGCTAGATTGATTGATGTACTAGATTATGGGCGTGTATGAGGTAGGAAAAATGCTAGGCCGTCGTTGAGGCTGTAGGAACAGGCGCATAAATGTTCATGTGTATAACGTCAGCCTAGTACAATGTGTATAACGTCAGCCTCGGGCAGCATGTCCGCATCCGGATCACCGCATATCAAAAACAGTCCCATGCCAAATTCGTGTAGAGTTTTTTCTCGACTCTTTTACGCCCAAAGTACATCATGGGCCATCAATTTAGCGATTATGGGAGTTTTGCGTCTTGGAAAACCGCGCTCCTGGCACATTAGCCACGCTCCAAGGCTCAGTGAGGGGTGGCCGCTTGCCAGGACGATAAGCCATCACGGAGCCCCTCGGCCAGAACAATGCCGCCATCACAATAGACGACCGCGATATTGCGTCTCTCACTCTTGGTCCCCAAAGCAGCGGAATTACCATTTCATTTGCCGATGGAAGCTCGGTTCAGGAGGCGTTCCTTGCGCACAAGCCGCCTACGAAACTAAACGGCCCGTTTGCAGCGCAATTACGTGTCGAGTTGACGCCTGCTCGAGATGTCAAAGTAACACCACCATTTGGAGCCACCAGTCTCAAGGGAGTGTATGCGGCAGGAAATTGCGCGACGGCGATGAAGAATGCCATGCAGGCGATGCATATGGGGACGTTTGCGGGAGTGGGAATTGCGCTTGACTTGCAGGCTGAGGCCCTGATTCCGAGAGTAATTCTCAGTCTCAGGAATTATCGCGGGTATCTTTTTTGCATGTTTCATGTCTGTTACGAGTCTGCTGATGCTTGACTGAAAATGACTGCTACTTTTCCGAATAGCCACGTCAACATGGCAGGCCGCACAACAGCGTAACCGTGCAGAACAGCACCTCTACCGTCCAACTCACTCCAGAGCACATCTTTTTGTCTTGACGACAACAAGCCTACTTGACTGGTGCTAGGCTCCGACTTGATACCTAGAATGCACTCTATTCTCTCCAGCATGTTTATAGAAATGAGTATTCTCTGTGTGCACGGATTGTTCAGGGGCGCACCACCAAACAAGAGACCGCGCACAGCAGGCCAACAGGTTGTCGGGTGCTGCAAAGTTCGGTGAGGAGCTGCAGAAAGTTCTGAGACGTGTTGAAAGTTTGGCGTAAACAGGGATGATGCTGCGACATTGAATGCTGAGTTATGGGCAAACATGAATTCAGCGTCGGCAATATCCAATGCAACATCCCATGACGACGGGTATTGGTCGAGCGAGACGAACAAGGCGGAGAAAATCCCAAGAAGCTCGGCGTGAGCTGGATCAACCTTAAGAGTTGCCGGTGTCGGCGCCGACGCGACCTTCAAGGAAAACGCCTTGTCACAGTTGAATCCCTTGCACAAGAGCACCACGGCTGAACCGATAAAGACCATTATCGATAATTCACACGGATGTGTCAAGCCTGGAGAGATGCTGCTGGTTCTAGGCCGCCCAGGGTCAGGCTGCACGACCTTGCTCTGCGTGCTCGCCAACAATCGACGTGGCTTCAAAGAGGCCGCAGGGGTCGTCCACTACGGAAACATGACAGGCGATGAAGCGAAGCAGTACCGTGGCCAGATTATCATGAACACCGAGGAGGAAATCTTTTTCCCAACCCTGACCGTCGAGGCAACCATCGACTTTGCCTCCCGCGTCAAGGTCCCCCCTTCAAGCTGCCCCCCCGGGATCGCTACGCACGACGAGTACGCCCAGTTTTACAAGGAATTTCTCTTGCGGTCGGTCGACATTTCTCACACTGCCCATACAAAGGTCGGGAATGCCTTTATTCGAGGCGTATCTGGAAGAGAGCGTAAACGAGTATCCATTCTCGAATGCCTGACCACCCGCGCGAGCGTGTACCGCTGGGATAACTCGACAAGAGGACTCGACGCCAGAACGGCTCTTGACTGGATCAAGGCCATCAGGGTCATGACCGATATTCTCGGTCTCAGCACCATTGTTACATTGTACCAAGCAGGCAATGACATCTACGAGCAATTCGACAAGGTTCTCGTTCTCGAGGAGGGCAAGCAGATTTAAACGACTCTTTCCGAATAGGAATTTGCTGGGTCGGCGTGCTTTAATCACCGAATATGTCGGGCTGCACAAAATCGTGGCGTCGGCGGAGAATTCTTCATCCGGCACTACTATTACACTTTCGCCCGTTGGCCAATCTGTTCTGTTTTATCGGATGCTGTGAATATTGGATCCTGATACTGAATTCTGTCCTGTTACGGAAAGTCGCGAGAATCAGAAAGGAAAATAACAAAGACAAGCGCCCCCTTGACGACACGAATTAAAATGAATCCACCACGTGCCAGATCTCGCGTTGCCTGCCAAATGTGTCAGGGGCGTAAAGTAAAATGCGACGTTGCCAGGACGGCGGGACCATGCTCCAATTGCCGTCAACATGGACAAGACTGCGTGGTGCGGCCGCGGAAACAACACAGGTAATGGTTACAGGGCATCGAGATGCAAGTCTTGGAATGGCGTGACTGACGATTGATAAAAGACCTCGCAGGAAGCGTAATGCGGCTGGCGAGCTAGGTGAGCTTTGACAATGACTCACGACCGACTCGTCTGATAGCGATTCTAGTGTCTGATACTGAGAGTACAGTCTCACTACCGAAGGGGAGGGCCGTAAACTATCGAGATGCGACTACCGCTACTGCATCTGGGCATATCAGTGTCGCCTCGCCAAGTGTGTCCAGGCCCAGCAGCAGTGTCCAAGATCAAGCTGGTCAGTTTGGTTACACCAACTACGCACTTTCCATCGCTCAGAGATTTGAACTAAAGCTTACGCAATTGCAGCTTGTCAAGTGCCACAAGACCCAATCCTGCATCTCAGCCCCCCGGCAGCCAGCCAACTCGCGAGCGCAGCTACGCCGACGACACTGCTTACTCGCAAACCCCACGAAACCGAATACATGCGCCACGAAGGTGTCTTTTCAAAGCTCCCGGATGACGTATGTGACGAACTGATTGGGTGCTATTTTCAACATGTCCACTTCCTCCTGCCTATTTTGGATGTGCCTGCAGTTCTCAATGAGTACTGGAGTCGGGGGTCGCAAGGCATCGATCCATTGCTTCTGTGGAGTATGTTCTTGGCCGCTGCTAATGTATGTATCTTTGATGACCGATTCAAGCCTCAGACTGACAATTGTCTCTAGTTTATAGGCGGACAAACTTTGGAGAAAGCTGGGTTTTCGTCTAGAAAGGCAATGAAGACGGCCATGTACTATCGTGCCAAGGTATGGCGCCTCACACTCGTGCGCTGCGCTCAATGACTGATTCTCCTCAGTGTCTTTACTATATTGACCGAGAAACAGACTTACTTGATATGATCCGATCAGTGATGCTCTTGGCTTTCTGGCACTCGGATCCTCAAGATTACACGGGCGCGTGGTATTGGATTGGGATTGCCATCTCTCTTGCGCAAGCCATCAATCTCCATCGTGATGTTGCAAAAGCCGAGCGAAAGAGATTGGTCAAGGTTTCGGAACCCATGGCGCGACGAATATGGTGGTCTCTCGTGGTTGGGGATCGATGGATTGCGGCTGCAAATGGACGACCGATGCGCCTGCGCAGCGATAGCCATGACCTAGCGACGCCTACGCCCGAGGACGTCTTGTGGGAATTGAGGCGAGTCAACCCCGAAGCACGGTCAGAGTTTATCCTCGAAAATGAATCCAGCCTGGCAGCATTGTGGCTGCGGATGGTCCGGGTTGGCAATGCGCTGGGAGATGTTTTGCAACTCCATCATCGTGTCAAAGGACCCGAACCCTCCTTGGAGAAAGCTAATCAGTTGCTATCCGAGCTAGATCAAGTGGGATATGCCTACAGTCCGAGCTCAGATGATGACGATGTGTATGTCGATACCGTGCAGGTTGAAATGCTTTACCAGTAAGAAGTCGCGACTATAGCTCTGCTCATTAGCTTGCTGATTCTTTCCAGAGCCACCATTGCGATACTCTGTCGCCCATATGTGCTTGATGCTACAAAATCATCTGCAGCCGATGAAAATCAGAAACTGAAGCAGTCCTTGATACGCCGTGGTCGCAACGCTGCATCAAGCACAAATGACCTTGCCCAACAACTCATCGAGATGAATGCCATTGGATACATGAAGCCGATGATGTGTGTCCCCAGTTGACCCTTGCCAAAATATCCAAATCTAATCACTGAAATATGTATTTTTTACAGCATCACTGCCATGGTGCCGGCAGCGCAAATTCACGTCGCAGATTGCAAGTCGGAGAGCACCTTGACGCGCAGGCATGGCCGCAACAAGCTGCGGCTCTCCGTGAAGGTCTTTGCCGAGCTGCGGTCCACGTACCGGAGCGCCGACGTCATGTATCGGATATTCAAGCGCGCGCTAGACCTCGCAGCGGGGGAAACGCTTGTGCAGCCGAGTCCTCGTGAGAACCCTCGTCGACCAGAGACTCTTGAAGAGCGGCAGCGGGCTGCGCAACGGAAGCGCAACGTGAGCCTGGTGGCAGGCAATCTGGTATCGTCGGCGGCGGCTCTGCCACCCATAGTCCCGATGACACCGGTTTCTACAGGCACTGCGTCGCAGTTTGGCGAAATGGATCAGCTGCTGAGCCCGGAATTCGTCCTGTCAGAGCATCCGTCTAGGGGACTTTTGCCGAATTACCCGATCGGTAATTACATCTAGTTAACTCTTGGCATCAAAACTTGGCACCAAAACTACCGTTGGTTATTATTAGTTAACCAGTCTCGGTAATTGATGCCCCTAGTACGGCCCTAGCGCTGCTGATCCGATCGCCAAGGTTTTTATCCACAAGCAGTGCTAGGCTGGTATCTCGTCAGCATCAGGGTGAGCTCACCATTTAATAGAGATATATAATGATGGCGCTGCTCATGTCAGACGCCCAAACTCTTGCTTCTCTCTTCACCGGACCAAGTGTATCGTGAATATGAAGTTTTTTTCTAGCACAGTGTTTTCGCTCGCCACTGGTCTAGCATCATCAGTTGCTTGTGCCCAAGAGGGAGCTAGCTCAAGCACATCAAACATTGTCATCACCAGCGATAACCGGCAACGATCATTCCTGCTCTGGGTGTCTGCGGAATATAATCCAAATTCCCCCGCGGCCGTTCTCCTCTCCTTTCACGGAGGCGACAGAAACGCCACAGATCAGCTCCAACTAGACGGGTTCACGACTGCCGACGACCCCAACGCGACCCCCATCGTAGTATATCCTCAAGGCCTTAATGTAAGTTTTTTTTTT
>JAAHCF010000922.1:0-12075 GCA_038367545.1 Beauveria asiatica | reverse complement strand
TTTTTTTTTAAAAATCTTAGTTTTTTTTTATATATATAAACTAAAGAAGTATTAAATAAATAATAAGTTTAATTAAAGTAAATTAATAATAATAATAATAATTATAATTAATATAATTAATAATAATAATATTTTATTAATAATTATTACTTTATTACTTTATAAATAAGTTATTAATTTTATAAATAATTATATATTTTTTATTTATTTAATATTTTAATTTATTAAAATTATATATTATTTTTATTATTTTTTATAAGTTTTTATTAAGTTTTTATTATAAAGATTTTTTTAAAGTCTTTTATAATAAAAGAACTTTAATATTATTTATTAAAAAAAATTTATTATTAAAGATTAGCTTTATAATATTTATATATAAATCTTTTAATTATTATTAATTCTTTTAAAAAAAAGAAAAAAAAAGAAAATAAATCTCTTTTTATATTAAAACTATTACTTATAAATCTTAATAATTTATACTCTTAATATAGACTTACTAGTCTTTAGTATAGTAATAGTAAATATAGATATTTACTTTAAATCTTTTATAATTATAATATTTAAAAATAAAATTAAAAAAGATTAGTTAAATAAATATATATATAATAAAATTATAACTTTATTAGTTTTTTATTAAATAAAAGTCTTATTCTTTATAATATTAAATATATATTTAATAAAAATACTTTTAACTTAATTTTAATATAATATGTCGCTATCGTCCCCACTATTTAGATGCAACTAACCCATTGACAAACACGCAAGGATATCGGCGCATCAGCACCTCGAAACCAAGTGTCCGCGACAAAATGCAGGCAGATCTTTCAAACGAACGAGACAGCGGAAGTTCACCACCCAGTGCGCAATCGGACGCACGTCGAACTGTACAACGCAGCGCACCTGGCAACAAGAGAAAGAGAAACCATGGAAATGCAGCCGTTGGTGCCAACGCGGCATCCCCTGCCTCAATACCGGAAGTTCCGAAAAACTATGACCAAGACGGCGACGTGTACGACCCAGACCAGCCACTGGCAGACCGTCGAAAGGTCCAGAAAAGCTTCAGAGAACTCCTCCGCGATGTGACGGAAAACTCAGAGGAATATCTCCAATCTGGCTCACATGGGCTATATGACACCATAATCAAAGCAAATGAGCTCACAAAACAAGTTCGCCAAACCACAGAAGCTACGATAGACTCACGGTTACTTGTCAGCACAACGGATCTCTCGTACCGGAAAACGCTGCGGCTCACACAGGGTAGCCTTTCCCGAGGCATTGACGTGGACGAGTTTGTCTCCAAATGCATAACATTCATGCGCCAAGAACGTGAAAATTCTGGCGGCAATGAGCAACAAGAAGTAGACGAAGAAGAAGAAGGAGAAGAAGGAGAAGAAGAAGGAGAGCAAAATTTGGCAATACAACAGCGACGCCAGAGAGGAATTTCTACTGGAATCGACGACACTGAAGATAGAGATGGTGACATGATGAACTGGGCCGAACTAGGCCGATTTGCATGCCTTCCGCACACGAGAAGACCAGCACTGCCGGGGCTGCTTTTAGGTCCATTATCAGTGGAGAGGAAAATACGGAGAGTTACTAAACGCAGCGCTCCGTTCAGACCGAACAACCTCGCCGAAACGAGGCCGGAAATCCTGAACATCGATGACCTGGCCAAGAAAGAAAACGATCTCACAGCCATATGCGGGAAGATATTCCAGCAACTTCAAAATATGCAAGAACAGGTGCAAGAGGTGGTGGCCGAAGCCATACACGACAAGATGAGCGATGAGGAGAAAATCGATATTATGCATAGACACGGACTACGGCGAACCGGCGGTATAGATCTTTTGAGATTCGTGATCAACCCGAAGTCTTTTGGACAAACTGTCGAGAATATGTTCTACGTGAGTTTCCTCATCCGGGACGGAAGGATCGAGATTGAGTACGATGAATACGACCTGCCTGCTCTAGGTAAGTCTGCCCCCCCGCGCCCCCGAGCTTCGAAGGACGCAGCTCACACGGAAAATACAGCGCCCGTTGTCCGCGAGGAACACGAGGATGAATCGGTGCGCCAGAGTTCGGCAAAACACCAAGCCATATTATCCATTGATATGCAAGCCTGGCATAGTATCGTCGAAACTCTCCAAATGAAAGAGCCCATGATCGAGCATAGACAAGAAACTGTCAATAGTGGTCCCGGGGCAAGAAGCTGGTATAGCTGAACGTCAGAAAGCACACACTTTGGGTCTGGCGAGTATGATGCCTGCCAGCAACAAGGAAGGTGAATCAAGCCCCTTTCCTCTTCTATGCTGCTCATCCGGTGCCAGTTTGATCACTCACACAAGGGACACACAAAGAATACGGTGGGCCATCGCACTGTTGGCAAAGGTTGGTGCAACTGAGAGTAAAGGCTACTTCTCAGCAAAGCTTGCAGACAGAAGAACAAAGGAAACTATGGAATGATAGGTTATCGAAAATTTAAGTTCTTCCAAGTAATTTCCGACCATACCTGGATTTCCTTAATTTAATACAATGCCACACCAGCCCGTATAAAAGCCAAAAAAAAAAAAAAACACTCCGCCACCGGCTGTGTAGATTACCATAATCACACCTTTGCATTGAGTTGAACTGAGTTGTATTGTCAACTATGAACTCTGGAATATATCGTCGCCCTGTGGCTCTAATTGCAGATACCATGGCGGGCATGCTTGACACACCATTTAACGCACAGAACGAGGGGAAACGGATCCGAAGAGATAGCCGACTATATTGAACGGTCCAACGAAGAAAGCGCCCACCATGCGCGTGCACTTCATGAACATGGCTTTCCTCACCGAGCAAACCTCAGAGGCTTGGAAAGCCCTGGTGGAGGCTGGTGAAAATTCTGATATCACCAGTGACAGAGAAGAGACTGCAAGTGGAAAAGATGACCAGGATGAGCTTAACAAGGAGCGTAAATCC
This sequence comes from Beauveria asiatica, assembly GCA_038367545.1. Lineage (NCBI taxonomy): Eukaryota > Fungi > Ascomycota > Sordariomycetes > Hypocreales > Cordycipitaceae > Beauveria > Beauveria asiatica. Next base: position 9,114 of record JAAHCF010000922.1, on the reverse strand, counting down.
AAGAAAACGGGGACGATTGAGATAGAATGGAGGGAACTCGGGTTTCGCATTTCAAGAGCTTGCTTGACCAGGAAAGGTGGGCTCTTGCCGAAGAAAGAGAGGAATATAGAGAGGAGAGACGGACTTTCGAGAATTGGAAAATTATGGCGGTTCGGCAATTTAGCCGCGCGTTACAGAATTGGAAAAAAAAACCTCGAGCTGCATACATACACAAAGCACTGTATTTACCTGGCGGCCTGGAAGCACCAGATGCGAACGCAGCATTATCCCAGAACCACGAGATTGTCACCTGGACAGAAAGCAATCGTCCCGTGACGTCAATTGATCAGAAGACGCGGAAAGCCGGCATCATCGGAGCGGATTACGAAGAGCGCCGCGAGAGAGGTATCCTTCCGGACTTGCCGTTGGCAAGTCGTACGAGCTTCAATTTCGAGCAGAGCGTCCGTCAACGTGGGCAGCTGCGGAGCCATGGCGCTGAACAGAAGCCAAACCTTCGAAATAAAGTGTTTCGCCAAGCTGACATGAATTCTGTTGGCAAAGCGCAGGACGGCGACGGCATTTACGGGGCGTCCGAGCGAAGAGTTAACTATTCGTCTCTGGCCTTTCATACTCGGCTTCTAGTATGGGTAGTTTGCATTGTTGTTCTGGCTGTTGGTGTAGGAATGACGGTTATCACATGCTTGCACATTACACAAGGCAAAAGCCGAGCGAAATCTTTAGCAAAGTTAAACTATTTCCAGTTTACGGAGCCGTTAATTTTTTAGATTAAAGCAAATAGACGTGTGAAAGCCCGCCTCCTCGCAAATACCACTACCAGGCTATATAAGCTAAATATAAGTTATATTATATATACCACACCCCTATACCCTATAATAAGTACTTAGTATATTACTATATACTATTAATTATTAAAATAACTTAAGAGTTATTAAAAATAAAATTATAAAATAATTATAATTAAACTTTTATATATATATATATTTATATATTATTATTATTAATTTACTTTAGTTAAACTTATTATTTATTTAGTACTTTTTTAGTTTATATATATAAAAAAAAACTAAGATTTTAAAAAAAAAACTTATATAATTAAAATTTATTATAATTTTATATTAATTTTTAATAAAAGTCTATAAAGCCCCTTTTCTTAATTAGTATAAGAAGATAAAAAGGTAAGAGGGTAAATAGTTTTAAGGGGGGGGGTAAATTAAAGTAATTATATAAGTATAGGGCTAAGACTAGATTATAGTTACTTTTCTTAGTACTTTTATAAGCTTTTATATAATTATAAAATAGTATAAAGTATTTAATATAAGGTAGTATAAAGAGCTTAAATATAGTTAAGTATTTTAAGTCTATACTAATAATAATATATTATATTTTTATTTTTATTTCTCTTATTTTTTAATATAAGAAGCTTTAAAAGCCTTATTTTAAGCTAAAATTATTTAAAATTATTAAAATTATAATTAAATATATATTATATATATATTTATTATTATTTCTTTTTTTTTATATAACTTATAAATATTATATAACTTATAAATATTATATAAAAGAATATATTTTTAAATATAATAATCTTATTATAAAAGTATATTAATTAAAAAACTAATTATTATTTAATTAATTTTTTAATTCTTTTTTCTTAACTAATTTATTTAATTTAGTTAATTTAACTAATCTAACTAATTTAACTAATTTAGTTAATTTAGTTAATAAGTTAAGAAGATAAATAGGCTTTAATTTCTCTTAGTTTTAGCCTTTTTCTTTTTTTTTTCTTTAAGTATTTTAATTATATATTTCCTATTCCTCTTCCCTAACTACCTTTATATATTAATAACTTATATTTAAGTTAATTTTACTTATTAAAATATAAAACTAACCTTTAATAAAAAAGTCTATACCTCCTTTTTTATTATTAAGTAAATACTTTTAATTTCTTATTACTCTTATTTAACTTTTAAGACTAAGCTACTTCTTAATCTTTAAATTATAATTATAATTATATTTTATTATAATAAGTTTAACTTTATTTTATTATAATTTTAATATATTTTTTAATTAGGCTTAACTTACTTTTTATTAATTTAACTATAATAATACTATCTCTTTTTTACCTAATAACTATATTAAGTCTTATATAAAGCCCCTTTATAATAAGCCTTAAATAGTTTTATATAAACTTTACCTTAATTATATAAGTACCTTTAATAATATAACTTATTATAATTAATAAACTAATAAGTTTATAGTTTTTTTTTAATTTTATTATATACTAACCCTAATAACTAATACTTATTTTTATATTATATATAGTAAAATAAAATAATATTATTTTATTATAAATTTACTTAAATTTTATTATAAATTTAATATTAATTATTTATAAGTTATATTAATTATAATCTTTATTATTATTACTTTTTAATAATAATACCTTAATAATATTAAGTTTAATTTAAATATAATATATACTTATATTAATTTTTAATACTTTAATTAAAAAATATATTATATTTACTTTAAAGTTAATAAAGATTTTATTAAAAAGAGTTAAAACTAAATTTATTTTATAAATAATATATATTTATTAATAATTATTATTAATATTTTTATTATATTTACTATTATTACTTTATTTAATAATAATATTATTTTTATTATAACTTTATTTAAAAGCTTATCTTTTTTAAATAAGTTTATACTTAAAGACCTTTTATTAAAGATTTATATTTAGTTATATTTATTATAGCTTATTATTAATATCTTAATAGCCTTATACTAATTAAAGGTTAAAAGAGAGGAAGAAAAAGAGGCTAAAGGAAATAAAAGTAAAAGAGAAATAGCTTAGGTTTATAATTACTAAAGGCCTAAGTTAAGCTTATTATAAAAAGAAGGTTTATTTATATTTAAATATAATTTTAAATAAAATAAACTAAATTTATTAAAAATATATTATAAAGCTATTTAAGTTATATTTAGTTATTATTAATAATATTATTTATTATATTTTAATATTTTATTATACTTATTTTATAATACTTTTATTTTATATTTAATTTATTTTTAATATATATATAAGTTAATTATTTAAAACTATATAACTATTTTATTATTTTTTTATATTAAACTAAATAGTTTAATATAAAAATTATATTATATTTATTTTATAATATTAATATTATAAAGTTATTATAGTCTTTTATTTATAAATAATAAAATAATATATAATAAATATCTTTTAGACTTTATTAGTATTAATACTTTTTTAAATTAAACTTAAAGACTTTTTATTTATAAAAAAAGATATTAAATCTTATTTTATTTATTTAAAATTAAATAATAATAAAGTTAATATACTAAAAAGATATAAATACTAATATTATTTTTTTTTATATTAAAGCTATAATAACTTATAAACTAAAAAGAGAATAAGTTATTTTACTTTTTTTTAGCTTTTTATTTTTTTATACTCTTATATTACTTATTACTTTTATATTATTTACTAATCTAATATATAATAATCCCTTTATAATCTCTTATTAATAGTCTTTAGTAGGTTAGTATAGAGGTTTTATAATAAGGGTATTACTTTTCTCCTTTTCTTATTATTATAATAAATAATAAAAATAAAAGAGGCTATTTAAATAAATATATAATAAAGCTTAATTATAACTTTATTAGCTTCTTATTATAAGAAGGTCTAGCTTTTTTATATTATTTAATATAAATTAAGTAAAAGAACCTTAAGTTTAGTTTTAATATAATATATTAAAATAATTTTAAATACCCTTTTTATTATATAAAAATACTTTATTTAAATTTTATAAAAAAGGTATATAAAGCTTTAAGTAGTTTTATTTAAAGACTAATATTATATTATTACCTTAAAGATTATAATTAAGTAAATACTTTAAAAATAAAGATTATAAGCCTTTTTAATTTTTAAGCCTTATAACTTCTTTATAATCCTTTAAAGGACCTATAATATAGCCTATATCTTTATAAATATTACTTTAACTTATTTCCCTTATCTTAGTCTATTTAATAAGACTACTCTTAAAAAGTAAGTATAAGTTATTAGTTAAACTACTTTTTCTTTAAGCTAGATTAAGTCTAGGTTTATAATATAATTATAATAAAAATATAATAACTTAAATTTTAAAACTAAAAAGCTAAAGTAATAAGTATATACTTATCTCTTATAAATTTCTTATATAAACTTTAATTATACTTTTATTTTATTATAGTTTTTATTTATTAATAAGAAGTTAATATTATTTATAAATTTAATTATATATAACCCTAATATTACCTTAAGAATCTTATAAAAAGATAAAGTAAATAAAATAAAGAGGATTAAAGATAATAATAACTCTTAAGATATACTTTTTTAAATAGTTTATTTTATAGTTAGTTTATTATTAATATAAAGCTTATTTACTCTTTTACTTAAGAAGGACTATAATAATTAAAATATCTTATCTAAGTACTTTAAATACTTAAATTCTCTTATTAGAAGCTTATAATTAATATTATTATTTAAGGTACTAATTATATCTAATTATAAAAGTAATATTACTTTATTATAAAACTATACTATTTTAATTAACCTTTATCTTTAATTCTTTATCTAGCCTTTAAGTAAAAGGTAATATTCTTTTATTATAAATATAATATAAATAACTAATATTTTTTTAAATAGCTTACTTATTATATTTAAAAGTATAATTAGTTTTTAATTACTAATTATATATAATTTATTTAATATCTTTCTTAGCTTTTAAAGTACTATTATAGTTTTAACTTAATACTATTATAAAAAGTAACTAGTCTTTAAGAAGGTATTATATAATATTATTAATACTTTAAAGAATAAAGGGCCTAATACTTTTAAAAAACTATATAAGATCTTATTTAGGCCTAAAATATTTTATACTATATAACTTTATAATATTATTTTTATCTCTAATTTTATAATTAGTAATAGAATTTTTACTATATCTTATACTATTAAAGAAAAAATATATAGTATTATATATAGCTTTATAAGGTTTTAAGATAATATTATTATAAGGTTTATTATCTTTAGTTTTAAGAAGAACTTTTATATAAAGATCTTTACCTTTTCCTCTTTAATCTTAACTAATATATTTTATTTTAATTAAACTAACTTTAAAATTATATTAGTTATATATTTAATAATATATCTTTTTATTTATTAATATTACTTTTATAACTTTAAGGTCCCTTTTAAGGTATTAAGATAAATTCTTTATAATATTTTTTATACTTTAGCTAAGGCCTAAACCTAATATATCTTTACTTTTCTTATAATATTTTAGTTAACTTAAGAGTTAATTCTTAATATATATTTTTTTTAATATTTATAATTATTATTTATATTTTATTAATTTACTAAAATAATTATTAATTTTATATTAAGTTTATAATAAGAATTATTTTCTTAGTAATTCTTTTTAGTATTTTTATTAACTAGTTATATATCTTTTTTATTTTAAATAAACTATTTAACTAAAAAGTAGTCTTAAAAAAAAGTTATATTATAGTCTTTACTTTTATAATAGACTTATTTACCTTACCTTATTTTTTTATAAGAGTACTAATATTAAGGGTATATATAAATAATTTAAAAAGCTAAGGGGTATAGTTAAATCTAATAAGATCTTAGTCTAAGATTATATATCTCTCTTTTAGAGCTAAGTCTACTTATAAGAGGTTTAATATATTTATATATTAATTATATTAAAACTAAGTAATAATATCTTAAGGAGTTATTAAAATAGTTTTAAGTTATATTATAATTTTTATTATCTTATTTACTTATATTAACTTTTAATTATATAAGTTCTAGTCTAAATAATAAAGGTTAAAGTCCTTTATTATTATAGATAAAAATTTTATATTTAATAATATATTATTAAGGAGGTATTTTAGATTTATTTTAGGCTTTATATAAATATTTATAATACTAAGGGGCTTTTTTAAAAACTAAATATAATATATATTTTTATTTATAATTACTTTTTATTTTACTTTATTAATTTTTTATTTATATAAGTTATTATCTACCCTCCTCTTTAAAAGTACTAGTATAATACTATTATAAAAGTAAGGGGGGGGGCCTTTAGGTAAGACTTCTTAAATAATAATAATATCTAGGCTATCTTTTTAGTAAATAGCTAGCTTAATATTATTATTATCTTTATAAGTATTTTATAAAAGAATCTTTATTTATTTATTTAAATAAAACTAGGTTAATTATCTTTATATCTTAAGGTATACTTAATATAACTAGTATTTAGTTAGTTATTAAGATAAAGGATAAGGGAAATATTTTTTAGTTTTTTATAAAATTAATTATAATAATAGTTAACTCTTAGGTTAGTTTAAGTATATATTTAAGTCTTTATAATATCTTTATTAGGGTTAAGAGCTCTAATACTATAACTTAAATATTATTAAAGTTTAGTATATTTATTTAGATTAAGTAAGAGTATTAGGTTAATATTAGGCTAAGTTTAGCTAGTTACTCTCTTTAATATTATATACTCTTAGCCTTCTTTAGGGGGGAGGATACTCTTAAGGACCTTAGGGCCTTAACCTCTAAGGTCTTTTAGCTTTTAAACTTAATAAGTCTAAAAAGTTATATCTTTTAAGTATAACCCTAGTATTATTATATAACTAAGTAATCTTAAAGCTATACTAAATACTTTCTCTTATAGTTAAGATACTATTCCCTTTAATAATCTCTTTTTATTAAATATACTTTATTTATATTATTAAATATACTTTATTTATATTATAAAATTAATATATATACTTATTATATCTTTTTTTATTTTAATAATACCTTCTAATATAATTATATTAATAGTATTAGAAATATTATAAGGGCTATATTACCTTTAAGAAGGGTTTATATTAAAAAACCTATAAGTTAAAAAATACTCTTTTTTTATATAATTAGTTTATTATTTTTATATTATAAGTTTTAATAATTAAAAAGACTTTTATTTTAGTTTTAATATAAGAATAATATACTTAAATTATAATAATATTTATTTTATTAAAGACTAATAATATTATAGTTAAATTAATAATATTTTAAAAAATCTTATTTTATAAGATTACTTTAATAATTATTAAATAAGTCTTATAAGTTAAAATTATTTTTAGTTTAAAACTAATCTTAATTTAATATTTATTTTATATATATTCTTTTATACTTTAATAGAAGAATAAGATTATATTTTTAAAAAAGAAGTACTAAGATATTATTATAATATTAGCTTATATAACCTTATTAACTATACTTATTATCTCTTATAAAAAATAGTCTTTTATTTTTTATAAATAATCTTATATTTTAATAATTAACTCCTTTTTATATTTAACTAAAATTAATATAGTCTTAGGTATTAGCTAGCTTTAAGCTATAATTACTTTAGTATATAATTTTATTTAAGTAAACTAGACCTAAAGCTCTCTTTAACTTTATTAAAGTATTTATATAACTATTTCCTTAATAATAATCTAAACTATTTTTTATATAATTAAAGAACTATTTAAGATTACCTTAGTTTTTATATAAACTTATATTTATAAGTATTATTATTATATCTTTTTTACTTTATTTTTATATTTATTTTTAATTAAAAAAAAGAGTTTATTAATTAATTCCTTTTTAATTAATACTTATTATTAAATTAATTTTATATTAAGTATATTATTATATATTTTTATTAAAAAGGTATATTTAAGTATCTTTTTAATAAAGATTTAGTTAGTATAATTACCTTTATTATTATAGTTTTAAGTTATTATTATTATAAAATAATTTTAAGTATTATTTAATATAATATAAGTTTTTTTTTAATTTTATTACTAGTTTAAGTATAATATAGTTATATATTATTATTAAGTTATAAAGATATTTAAAATTATATATATATTTATATATTAAATAATTAAAATTAAAGTTTTATAAATTTTATTTAAAATTAATATAAAATAATATTAAAAAAAGAATTTATTAAAATAAATATATAAATATTAAATTTAAAATTATATAATAAACTTTATATTAAATTTTATTTTTTAATATAGTTTTTTTATTTTATAAAATTTAAATATATCTTTTATATAATTAATAAAAAGATTTAATAATTAAAATAATTAAAATTAATTATTTTAAAAAATATTTTTTTTATTTTTTAATAATATTTTAAGAAAATTTATAATAAAATATTTAAATTTATAAAAAAATTAATAAAACTTTTTTTATATTTTATATACTTATATTTAAAAAACTATAATTATTTTTATTTTTATTTTTTTACTTATATTTCTTAATATATAATAAAATATTATATATAATAAAGTATTAAGTACTTATTATAAAGTTTAAAAGTATAATATATAGAATTAAATAATTATTAAAAAGTAATAAGTAATTTAAATAAATTAAGTAAATTTTTATAATTAATTAACTTAGTTTATTTAAATTTATTAAAAATATTTTAGTTTTATAAAAGTAATATTAATAAAGTAAAAAATATATAATAAAATATATATTAAATTTAATTTTAATATTAATTTAATTAAATTAAAGATTATTAATATAAAGAAAAAAAGAAAAAATAAAGATTTTTATTAAAAAGTTTTTTTTTTTTATATAAAATAATCTTAATATAATAATATTAAAAAAAAACTTAATAAAGTTTAAAATATTAATTATTATATATAAGTTATTAAATAATATATAATATATACTTTTAAAGTTATTATTTTTTTAAAAATAATTTATATAAATAAATAATAATTATAATATTTTAATTAAAAACTTTATATAAAAAGAAAAAATAAAAGTTATATATAATATATTATAATATAAATAAAAATTATTTAAAAGTTATAATTAAATTAAATATTTATTTAATTAAAAAAAACTATAAAGAATTTTTAATTATAAAGTAAATAATAAAAATTAAGTTTAAAAAAGTAAAAAAAGTTAATTTTTTATTTTATAAAAAAATTATTTTTTTTATTTTTAATTTTTATATTACTTTTTTAATAATAATTACT
>JAAHCF010000921.1:0-12132 GCA_038367545.1 Beauveria asiatica | reverse complement strand
TAAATAAATAATTTATATAAAATAATAGCTTTTTTTATAATTATTAAAAAGACTAAAAGCTTAGTTTTTATAGTAAAAGTTATAATAATTATTTAATATAATAATCTTTAATTAATTAAGTTATTATATAAAAAAATTATATATTTTTATATTAATTAATATATAATAAAATTATTACTAAAAAATATATTATTTATAATTATTATAATATATATTTTATTATTTATTTTAAAATATAATAATAATTTTTTTATAATATATAAATATTATATAATATATATTATTATCTTAATATAATTAAAAAATAGATTTATAAGGAATTTATATAAAAAAAAAGTTATAAAAGTTATATTAATATAAACTATAACTATTATATAAAGTAATAAGCTTATAATTACTTAATAATCCTTTATTTTACTTTTTAAAACTTTTCTTTTATATAATAAAAGCTTAATAACTAATAAAAAAGTCTTTACTAAATAAAAATTATTATTATACTTAAATTTATATATAAACCTTTTAATATAAGTTTAATATAATAAATAAATATATTTATTAAATAAGTCTTTTATTACTTTAATTTTTAAAAATTATATAACTTCTTTTTATTTATATATTATATATTTATTTTTAAAGTCTTTAATAATTTTCTTAAATATTAAAATATTTATATTTATTATAAAACTTAAGATATTATTAATATAAAATATAATAAATACTTTTTTATTAAATATATATAATATATAAAGTCTTTTATTATTATTAATTTACCCTAGCTAGACTTATTATTTATCTAGTACTTCTTTAGCTTATATAAAAAAGAAAAAACTAAGATTCTTAGAGGAAAAACCTATATAACTATAAAATATTATAATTCTATATTAGTTTCTAATAAAAGCTAGTAAAGCCCCTCTTTTTAATTAGTAAAAAAAGAAAGGAAAGAAGGTAAAAAGATAAGTAAGTAGTCCTAAGGAGGGGGGGGGTTAACCTAAAGTATCTATATAGGCCTAGGTATAGGGCTAGGGTTAGAATATAATTACTTCTCTTTATACTTTTATAAGCTTTTATATAATTATAAAATAATATAAGGTATTTAGTATAAAATAATATAAAGAGCTTAAATATAGTTAAGTATTTTAGGTCTATATTAGTAATAGTATATTATACTTTTACTTTTATTTCTCTTATTTACTAGTATAAAAAGCCTTATTTTAGGCTAAAATTATCTAAAATTATTTAAATTCTTAGAATTATAGTTAAATATATATTATATATATATTTATTATTATTTTCTTTTTTTTATATAACTTATAAATATTATATAAAGGAATATATTCTTAATTATAATAATTTTATTATAAAAGTATATTAATTAAAAGACTAATTACTATTAAATTGATTTTTTAACTATTTTTCTTAATTAATTTATTTAATTTAGCTAATCTAATTAATCTAGTTAATTTAATTAGTTTAGTTAATTTAACTAATAAACTAAGAGGATAAATAAGCTTTAATTTCTTTTATTTATAGTCTTCTTCTTCTTTTTTTATTATTTATTTTAATTATATATTTCCTCTTCTACTTTTTTAATTACTTTTATATATTAATTATCTATATTTAAATTAATTCTACTTATTAAAATATAAAGTTAACTTTTAATAAGAAAATCTATACTTCCTCTTTTATTATATAATAAATAACCTTAATCTTTTATTACTTTTACTTAATTTTTAAAGCTAAATTACTTTTTAGTCTTAAAATCTTATCTATAATTACTATTATAATAAGTTTATTCTTATTTTATTATAGCTTTTTAGTATTTCTTAACTAGTCTTAGTTTATTACTCCTTAACCTAATTATAATAAAACTACTATTTTTTTAAGTAAAGACCCTATTATACCTTATATAAAGTATATAAAGTCTTCTTATAATAAACCTTATATAATCCTATATAAGCCTTACTTTAATTATATAAATACCTTTAATTATATAATTTATTATAATTAATAAGTTAATAAGTTTATAATTTTTCTTTAGTCTTATTATATATTAACTCTAATAACTAATATTTATCTTTATATTATATATACTAAGTTAAAATAATATTATCTTATAATAAGTCTATTAAAATTTTATTATAATTTTAATATTAACTATTTATAAGTTATATTAATTATAATCTTTATTATTATTATCTTTTAATAATAATACTTTAATAATACTAAACTTAATTTAGATATAATATATAAGTATATTATATTTTAGTATTTTAATTATAAAACTTATTATATTTATTTTAAGGCTAAAGAGGGCTTTATTAAAAAAAGTTAAAATTAAACTTACTTTATAAATAATATAAACTTATTAATAATTATTATTAATACTTTTATTATATTTATTATTATTATTTTATTTAATAGTAATACTATTTTTATTATAACTTTATTTAAAAGCCTATCTTTTTTAAATAAGTCTATACTTATAAACCTTTTATTAGAGGTTTATATTTAGTTTTATTTATTATAACTTATTATTTATACTTTAATAGCTTTATATTAAAATTAAATTAAAAGGAAGGGAGAAAGTAAAGTTAAAAGAGAAGAAGATAATAAAAAGGTAATTTAAGCTTATAACTACTAAAAGTCTAAACTAAGCTTATTTAAAAAAAAAGGCTTATTTATATTTAAGTTTAATTATAAGTAAAATAAATTAAGTTTATTAAAAATATATTATAAAACTATTTAAATTATATTTAATTATTATTAATAATATTATTTATTTTATTTTAATATTTTATTATACTTATTTTATAATATTTTTATTTTATATTTAGTTTATTTTTAATATATATATAAGTTAATTACTTTAAACTATATAATTATTTTATTATTATTTTACTTTAAATTTAGTAATTAAGTATAAAAGAAATATTATATTTATTTTATAATATTAATAATATAATACTATTATAGTTTTTTACTTAAAGATAATAAAGTAATATATAATATATATTTTTAAAGTTTCTTAAATATTAGTATTCTTTTAAGTTAAATTTAAAGACTTTTTATTTATAAAAAAATATTAAGTCTTATTTTTTTTATTTAAAGTTAAATAATAATAAAGCTAATATACTAAGGGGAAATAAATATTAATATTACTTATTTTTTATAATAAAACTATAATAATTTATAAACTAAAAAAAAAGTAAATTATTTTATTTTTTATAAACTTTTTATTTTTTTATATTTTTATATTAATTATTATTATAATATTATTTACTAATTTAGTATATAATAGTTTTTTTATAAGTCTTTATTAATAGTTTTTAGTAGGTTAATATAAAGGTTTTATAATAAAAGTATTATTCTTTTTCTTTTTTTATTATTATATTAAGTAATTAAAATAAAAAAAGCTATTTATATAAATATATAATATAATTAAATTATAGTCTTATTAGTTTTTTATTATAAATAAATCTAGCTTTTTTATATTATTAAGTATAAGTCTAATAAAAGAACTTTAAATTTAATTTTAATATAATATATTAAAGTAGTTTTAAATACCTTTTTTATTATATAAAAGTACTTTATTTAAATCTTATAAAGAAGGTAAGTAAGGCTTTAAGTAACTTTATTTAAAAGCTAATACTATATTATAGCTTTAAAAGTTATAATTAGTTAAATACTTTAAAAGTAAAGATTATAAGCCTTTTTAATCTTTAAGCCTTATAACTTCTTTATAGTCCTTTAAAAGGCCTATAGTATAGTTTATATCTTTATTAATATTACTTTAACTTATTTTCCTTATTTTAGTTTATTTAATAAGATTACTCTTAAAAAGTAAATATAAGTTACTAGCTAAACTATATTTTCTTTAAGCTAAATTAGGCTTAGGTTTATAATATAGTTATAATAAAAGTATAATAGTTTAAATTTTAAAATTAAAAAGCTAAAATAATAAAAGTATATTTATTTTTTATAAATCTCTTATATAAACTCTAGTTATACTTTTATTTTATTATAATTCTTATTTACTAATAAAAGATTAATATTATTTATAAATTTAATTATATATAACTTTAATATTACTTTAAAGGTATTATAAAAGGATAAAGTAAATAGAATAAAGAGAATTAATAATAATAATAGTATAGCTCTTTAAATAGTTTACTTTATAATTAGCTTATTATTAATATAAAGCTTATTTACTTTTTTATATAAAAAAGACTATAATAGCTAAAGTATTTTATTTAAGTACCTTAAATATTTAAGTTCTTTTATTAAAAGTTTATAATTAATATTATTAAAGGTATTAACTATATTTAATTATAAAAGTAATATTATATTATTATAAGACTATACTATTTTAACTAATTTAATTATTAAAGTAATTACTATTTTAGTTAACTTTTATCTTTAGTTCCTTATTTAGCCTTTAAGTAAAAGATAGTATTCCTCTACTATAAATATAATATAAATAACTAGTATTTTTTTAAATAGTTTATTTATTATATTTAAGAGTATAATTAGTCTTTAGTTATTAGCTATATATAATTTATTTAATATCTTTTTTAACTTTTAAAATATTATTATAATCTTAATCTAGTATTATTATAAAAAGTAATTAATCTTTAAGGAGGTATTATATAGTATTATTAATACTTTAAAGAATAAAAGGCTTAATAATTTTAAGAAGCTATATAAGATTTTATTTAAATCTAAAGTATTTTATATTATATAGCTTTATAGTATTATTTCTACCTTTTATTTTATAATTAATAATAAGATTTTAATTATATTTTATATTACTAAAGAAGGGGTATTTAATATTATATATAGTTTTATAAGATTTTAAGGTAATATTAATATAAAGTTTATTATTTTTAGCTTTAAAAAGAACTTTTATACTAAAACCTTTATTTTCTTTTCCTTAATCTTAATAAATATATTTTATTTTAATTAAGTTAACTCTAAAATTATATTAACTATATATTTAATAATATATTTTTTTATTTACTTATATTACTTTTATAACTTTAAGGTTTTTTATAAGGTATTAAAGTAAGTTTTTTATAATACTCTTTATACCTTAGTTAAGGCCTAGGCCTAGTATATTTTTATTTCTCTTATAATATTCTAATTAACTTAAAATCTAGTCTTTAATATATATTATTACTTTTTCTTAATATATATAATTATTATTTATACTTTATTAGTTTATTAGAATAACTATTAGTTTTATATTAAGCTTATAATAAAAACTACCTTTTTAGTAATTTCTTTTAATATTTCTATTAACTAGTTATATACTTTTTTTATTTTAAATAAGTTATTTAGCTAAAGAGTAATCTTAAAGGGAAATTAAGCTATAGTCTTTACTTTTATAATTAACTTATTTACTTTATCTTATTTTTTTATAAATATACTAGTATTAAGGATATATATAGTTAATTTAAAAAGCTAAGAGGTATAATTAGATTTAATAAAATCCTAGTCTAGGGTTATATATCTTCTTCTTAAAGCTAGATTTATTTATAAAAGGTTTAATATACTTATATATTAATTATATTAAAACTAAATAATAATACCTTAAGGGGTTATTAAGATAATTTTATACTATATTATAGTCTTTATTATTTTATTTACTTATATTAACTTCTAATTATATATATTTTAGTTTAAATAATAAAGATTAAAGTCTTTTATTATTATATATAAAAACTTTATACTTAAAAATATATTATTAAAAAGATACCTTAAGTTTATTTTAAGTTTTATATAAATATTTATAATACTAAAAGACTTTTTTAAAAACTAAATATAGTATATATTTTAATTTATAATTACTTTTTATTTTATTTTATTAATCTTTATATATATATAAGTTATTACCTACCCTCCTCCTTAAAAGTACTAATATAATATTATTATAAAAGTAAAAGGGGGGCCTTTAAATAAGACCTTTTTAATAATAATAATATCTAAACTATTTTTTTAATAAATAACTAATTTAATATTATTATTATCTTTATAAGTATTTTATAAAAAAATCTTTATTTATTTATTTAAATAAGACTAAGTTAATTATCTTTATATCTTAAAATATATTTAATATAATTAATACTTAGTTAGTTATTAGGATAAATAATAAAAAAAATATCTTTTAGTCTTTTATAAAATTAATATTAATTATAATTAGCTTTTAAGTTAATTTAAGTATATATTTAAGTTTTTATAATATCTTTATTAAGGTTAAAGGCTTAAGTATTAGAACTTAAGTACTATTAAAGTTTAGTATATTTATCTAAGTTAAGTAAAAGTATTAAGTTAGTATTAGGCTAGGTTTAGTTAGTTACCTTTTTTATTATTATATACTTTTAGCCTTCTTTAAGGGGGAGAATACTTTTAAAGATTTTAAAGCTTTAATATTTAAGGTCTTTTAGCTTTTAAACTTAATAAGTCTAAAAAGGTATACCTCTTAAGTATACCCTTAATATTATTATATAACTAAATAATTTTAAGACTATATTAAATACTTTTTTTTATAATTAAAATATTATTTCTTTTAATAATCTTTTTTTATTAAATATACTTTATTTATATTATAAGACTAATATATATACTAATTATATTTTTTTTTATTTTAATAATACCTTTTAATATAATTATATTAGTAATATTAGAAATATTATAAGAGTTATATTATTTTTAAAAAGAGTTTATACTAAAAGATTTATAAGTTAAAAAATACTTTTTTTTATCTAATTAATTTATTATTTTTATATTATAAATTCTAATAATTAAAAAAGCCTTTATTTTAATTTAAATATAAAAATAATATATTTTAATTATAATAATATTTATTTTATTAAAAACTAATAATATTATAATTAAATTAGTAATCTTAATTTATTATTAATAACTAATATTATAATACTTTATTAGTTATTATAGCTTATATTATATATTTTATTTATAACTTTAATATTTTTATTAGCTAATTTATAATACTATTAAGTATAACTTTAAATAGTGTATTATTATTATTATAGTATATATAATATATTATTTATTATTAAAAATTATTTATTTATTTATTATTAAAGAATTATTTATTTATATATTATTAAAAAACTATTTATTTATTTATTATAAAAAAATCTTTTATTTATTCACTATTAAAGTACTTTTTATTTATTATAATAAAATATATATAATAAAGGTTTTATTATAAAATTAAGAATACTTTATTTATTTATTAAGAATATTTTATTTACTTACTAAAAATCTTTTATTTATTTAATAAAAACCCTTTATTATTATATATTTTATAAATAAACTTTACTTTATACTTTTTTTAACTTACTTTAAAAATTAGTAGTACTATAAATATAATTATAAGAACCCTCTATTTATAATAGAAGATAAGAAGAAGAAAAAAAAGAGAATAAAGTTCTCTTTATACTAAGACTATTACTTATAAACCCTTGCTAGTCTACGCCTCTAGTATAGATTTACTAGCTTATAACTTTATAATATTAAATATAAGTATTTAGCTTAAATCCTTAATAATCATTAAATATATTTTATTAATTTATAAAAGAATTACTAATATAAAACTATTTATAGTTTAATAAAATATTAATTTTTTATTATAGCTTATATAATATATTATTATATAAGAATTATTTTTTTTTTAATATTAAAAATATATTAGTATTATTTTTAGAAATATTAAAACTATTATTAGAATATAATTATTATTACTATATATATATTATATTAGAAATATTTTAGTATTCTTTATATTAAAATTACTATTTATATTATTATATTTATCTATTAGTACTATATCCTTATAAAACGTATTAGAATACTCTTATTATTTTTTATAGGGGGAAATATATTAAGAAAAAAATATCAGAAATAGGCACTAACATTAGGAATAATAGTTAGGGAGATGCCTTGGACTGCCGATTGACATGGGCTCAGGGGTGTGGTGCCCGGGCTGAGGTGTAGCTCATCCCGCGTAGCTAAGGCTGTCATTTATGACAGCGGGTATGCCCGTATGGCCTCCCAGAGACGCAGTGGCTTTGCTGCTGCTTGCAAGGCTCCCTGACACGTTTCAGAACGAGCGGGAGACGGTGTTCTTCGTACTCGAGAAGACTCAGAGTTAACAACAGACCCGCGGTCAACGGGGGGCAGCAACCTTGTTCGTGGAGCCATAGTGGCATACTGCAACATGGCGGTAGTCCTCTGAACCGCGTGGGTAGGTAGCTCTTTAGCGCAAGACTATTTCCTTCCTAGAATAGCGGGTAGGTCTGCCATCCCCGGGTATACGACTAGGATAAGAAAAATCAGCAGGCCAGAAAGAGATTGTGCCGTTACGCTCTCGGTAACAAGGGCTAGTTCATCCCCTATACGTACTCAATTTAAATCAGCAAAAACCACGGTAGCGTCGTGTCGCTGGCCGCACCGCAATGAGCGAGGTCGAAACTAACTATGATTTTGTTTCTGCTGACAATTCACCATTATAGTACAACTGACACTGTCGCCGGGAAAACCACCACTCTAGCTCCCCGCGCCACCGCAGTCGCAAATACCGTGCGTCCTCATCCGCCGGCGCCGCAAATGCCATGGCCGTAACTCTAGGAAAGTCGGTCCGTGACAGCGACACGCAGAGCCAGATGCCGTCATCAGGCACCGGTGTCGGGCTGTCCAGTCCATCCGGCGCGACCCAGCCCAGACTGGCCTCCGTTCTATCCATGTAGAGAAGCACAATCCCGGCTATGACTTGCCCATCGATATCGGCTTGACAACATGCTGCCACCGCGGAGACGTCTTTGAGACTTGCCTTGGCGTAGCAGAAATTCTCAAAGGGTAGGGAGCGCGGGTAAAGGGAGAGCGGTACTGTCCACTGCGACGGCCCGGCAAACAATTGCGCCTTGCGCGATTCGGCGAGAGCCGGAGAAATAGCCACCGCGCGTAGTCCGGCGGTGAAATCGGCATACAAAGATAGAGTCTCGTTCTTGCACGAGGTCGACAGCAGGACGTACCAGTAGGTGCCTTCCCACCCGGGCCGTACATGCTCTCGGTCTTTACCAAAAAAGAAAAAAAAAAAAAAAACAGGTGGTTCTTACAATAAATGCGCTTCGATAGGGTGACGATGTGCGGCCACGAAGCCAGACCTCGCGAATCCTATTGCAAATAGAAGAACAGATAAAGTGCAGAAGAAAGAGGTAGATTAAATAGTTACTATATATAATAAATTAAGCTATAAGTAAGAATAACTAATTTAAATCTAATATTAGTATATAACTAGAAAACTATATTTAAGTATTAAGTATTATAAATAAAATTAATAAGATAATTAAATTTTTTAAAAAAAGAAAAAATTATTAATTATAAAAAAAAGATAATTTTTAATTTAAAAAAAAACTAATT
The DNA here is from genome assembly GCA_038367545.1 of Beauveria asiatica. Classification (NCBI taxonomy): domain Eukaryota; kingdom Fungi; phylum Ascomycota; class Sordariomycetes; order Hypocreales; family Cordycipitaceae; genus Beauveria; species Beauveria asiatica. The sequence continues at coordinate 2,688 of JAAHCF010000921.1, read as the reverse complement.
TTTTAATAAAATATATACTTTAATTTATATATTTTTTATTATTCTTTTTATATAAATTACTTTAATATTATAACTTAAATTAAATTATATAGACTTACTTAATTATTTTATAAGAATTATAAGCTTAAGAGATAAATAATAAAAAAAAACTTATTATATATTATATTTTTTTAAAAACTTAAAACTTTTACTTTTATTCTTTTTTTTTTAATTAAAACTAAATTTCTTAAATTTAATATTAATTAATCCTTAAAATATTAAATAAAGTTATAACTATTATATCTTATACTAAACTAAAGCTTTATAATACTAAATACTAATATAAGTAATTAATTTAATTAAAATTATATACTTTAATTAAAAATATATAAAAATATATAAATTTTAATATATTATATATTAAAAGTAATTTTTATATTAAACTAATTAATATATTATATAATTAATTTATTTAAAAAGCTAATATTAAAAATTTTAAAAATTAAATAAAAACCTTTATATATAAAAATATAAGAAATAAATATAAAAAAAAGTTAAATAAAATTATAAAATAAAAAGATAATCTTAATAAAGTTTAAATCTAAATAATAAAAATAGTTAATATAAATTTATATTAAAAGACTAAATTAAGTTTTAATATAAAAACTATTTTTAAAAGTTTAAATTAAATTTATTAAATATTAAAAAGGTATATTAAAAAACTAAAAAATATTATTATATTTAATAATTAAATAATAAAAAATAATATTATATACTAATATAAAAAAATATTAAAAATAATTATTATAACTTAAAATAATCTTAAAGTATAATTATAAAAGTAAAAAAAGATATATTAATTAATATAATTATATAATATATTAGAAATTAAAAGAATATTTATAATTACTAATATATTAAAAGTATTAAGTAAAAAACTAATATTAGTTTAAGTTAAATATATAAAAAGAAATATCTTTAATATTATAATAATAATAAAAATATAATTATAATTTTAAAAATATTATAAATACTTATAAGGAAAATATTAAATAAATAAAGTATATTAAGAAAAGAAGTAAGAATATTTTTATAGTTTTAAAAGATAATAATTAAAAATCTAAAAATATATCTTTAAAAAAGAATAATAAAAAAGATTATAATTACCTATATTAATAAAAAATATATAAATAAATATTTAAAAAATATTATATTATTTAAAAAGTATATTTTAAAAAGTCTAATTTAAATATAAAGGTTAAAAAGTTAAAAAGAAATATAATTCTTAAAGCTTTTAAATAACTAAAATAAAAAGATTTAAATATAAAGCTTTAAAAATTAAACTAAAATCTATTAAATAATACTTAAAAAGACCTTTTAAAAATAAAATTAGTAATTATTATCTTATTAAACTATATTAATTTTTTTATAATTATAAATAATAAAAAATATAAATATTATTTATATATATTATTTAATAATTATATATTAGTATATATTATAAATAATAAATCTTTATTTAATTTAAAATCTTTTTTTAAAATAAAAGATTATATACTTAAAGTAAGAGATTATTTTATAAAAGTTAGAGAAATTAGTATTAGAACTTTAAAAGATATTATTAAAACTAAAGAAAATAAGACTTAGTTTATTAAATTAATTAATATCTATTATATTCTTAGATTCTATACTAATATTATATTAATTATAAATCTATATTAGAAAACTAAGCTTTAAATATTATCTTTTAATAATATTTTAAGAAAAAGTATATTATTAAATAATAATATTATTAAGAAATTAGAGATTTATAATAATATTATATTTTTTAAATAGAATATTAAATTATAAAATATAAAATTAAATAATAAGAAAATAGTCTTATTAATTTTAAATAAAGAACTAAGAAATATTACTAATAGAATAAAATTATCTTATTATAATAAAGCTTATTTATAATATTTAAGATTTAAATATTTTAATAAAAATACTTTAAAAAAACTATTATATTAGATATTTAGTTCTTAAAGTTAAGGTATTTAATAATAAAAATATAAAATCTATAATTAAATATTAGCTTAAAATATTATCTTTAAAGAAATAAGTAATACTATTTTTACTTAACTTTTTAAAAAAATAAAATAAGATTTATAAAAATATTTTATTAGCTTTAATAATATAAAATACTTATTTATTATTAAAGATAAATATATAAGACTAATATATTTAATTCTAATACTATTAAAAAGTTCTATAATATTATTATTAATAATTATAAAATTTATATTATAAATTAAAAGATAATTTAATCTAAAAGTATAGGTTTTAAGATATAATAATAAATTAAGACTAATATTAAAAAGAATAATTATATTATATATAAATTAATTATAAAATTAAAAAATTAAAATAAAATTAAGTTCTTTATATATTTATAAATTAAATAAAATAAATAAGAAAGCTATAAGATCTATTATTAAAACTACTCTTTATTTAATTATTAGGGTAAATTTACTTAATAATCTATAACTAAAAGTAATAAGAATAGTTATATATTTATAATATTATAAAATAGTTTAAAATAGAAAAATTAGTATTTATTATTACTCTAAAAACTTTAAAAATAGATATAAGAATAAGAATAAGGTATTAAGTATATAATAAGTAATTTTATTAATATTAAAAGATAATATATATATAAATATTATA
>JAAHCF010000920.1:0-12162 GCA_038367545.1 Beauveria asiatica | reverse complement strand
AAAAAAAGAAAAAAAAAAAAAAAAAAGACAGAGGACCTCCAACTTTTAGTCCGAGGATCGCGTTGCAGTTTCTGCAGCGCCCAGCGATGCAATACGTTGCAGCCGCTCCACGTATGCCGTCCCAAAGTCAACAATGTTTTTAAAAAAGAGCAAACCCAATCCAAAATTTTTAAACAAACACTAGCGCCAAACAAGAGACTTCCTAGATTCTGAGCGGCATCTGACTGTTGACAGAGTATCATGTCCCCGCCAGGTCATCCATGTACATTCATAAGAATATTTCATCAAGTCGTGTCAGCTCCATCCACCAGAGCCGACTTTTTGTATCCGTCCGCTGCCTCTCCGAGACTTTTCATCTTTCTCTCATGTATAATCATCATTTAGTACAGGCGGTCGGTGAAGCTCATGTGATGACCGTGTTCGCCCTCGTAGAGAACATCTTGTTGGTCAAACATGGTGTATTCGGGGTTATGCGTTCTGGGAATGCTGGCGATACCGGGAGCAGTCGTCTGGCTAGTCAGGTCGTAGGCAGACATGCTGTGGTGTCGGGGGACATGGGGTAACGACTGCTGAGGCACAGGGCCGGAGACGCTTTGGGACCGGGGTTGGCCCTTGGGCTTGCGTGCTGCGACAGTGCGTGCCTTGCCACGACCCTTGACGCCCTTGTTACTGTTCTTGTAATGCTCCTGGAAGTACTCAAAGAGCTCTTGGTGCTCTTTGGGGACGTCACCCTCAGCAGCAAACTTGATAAACATGGAAGTGAGTCGCTTGATAGTTTCTTTGTGAAAGTTGTTCTGGTGAGTCTTCATATTGCCAAGCTGGGAAAATGTCTTGTTGCAGTCGTCTAGCTTGCAAACATAGGGTTTCATGCCCTTGTGAGTCTCCTCGTGGGAGCGGACATTACCACGCTGAGCAAACGTCTTTCCGCAGATGCGGCAGGAGAAAGGCTTCTCGCCAGTGTGACGGCGCATGTGTGTCTTGAGGTTGCCGCGCTGAGAGAACGTCAGTCCACAGTTCTCTTTGGTGCAAACGTATGGCTTGGCACCAGAGTGGGTGCGGCGGTGAATATCCAAATGAGTCTTTTGAACAAAGCTCTTGTTGCAGTTGGGGCCATCGCAAACCCACTTCTTCTTGGGCTTATTGTCGGCAGCAGCGACAGTGCTGCCTGGAGTGGAGGGCTCAGTGTGATCAGCACGGGGAGTGTGAGCAGGAGTAGGCCCTTGGGAAGCCTCAAGACTGGTAGCGGATTGCTTTCTCTGGATAGCCTTCATGAGTTCGTCGACGTCGGTGTCAAAGTTGACTCTGTCAACCGGGTTAAGAGTTTCGTTGTAGGTAATCGTTTTGGCGTTGGCGGTAGGGTGCGAAGAAATAGACGAGCGCTTGGTGGAGGCTAGAGAGTCGCTGCGGGTTGAAGGCGAAGGAGTCTGCACATCGTGGAGAGACTTTGAGTCGCGCTGGAAGATGATGCGAGGCTGATCGACCTGGGGTAGCTGACGCTCCTGGTAGTCATTGCGGAATGGCGAGCCAACGGGCGAAGTGGGCGAAGGGCTGTGATACGGCACATATTGGAAAGCATTCGGTCCCTGATATTGGGGTGTAGTGAAGGTGGGAGGTGCCGGATGCGAGTTGTAGGCCGGGCCAACAACATACGGAGGAGCCATCTGACGTTGCGGCTGTTGTTGCATCTGATGAGCAGGAGCAGGAGGATGGCCGCGACTGTCGTAGGGCAGGAATCCCTGGCCGTCCATCATGTTGAAGTCGTTGGAAATATTTTGCGGCCAGCGGCCCCAATTGGGGTGCGCGGCAGGTTGAGCAGTGAGAGCCATAGTATGACAAGTGTGAATCTTGCTCATGGGAGCAAGACGAGGAATATTGATATACAAGAGAAGCCGAGGTGCAAGCACACAAGCAAGCACGAGGCACAAGTATGGGCGATGATTCTCTGCAATAGACAAATGTTGATGTCTGCAAATGCTTTTTGGCTCAAGGTGATGCAACGATGAGGCAGGTGAGAAAGGTTGAAGAAGGGTGGAGGGACTGAGAGTATATATGTTCGAGATGCTTTGCAGAGATGGGGACGTTGAGGTGGTGGACGAGGGGGTTAAGTATCTGGCGAGGCTGCAGAGCAGGCATCCAGGTGTACTGGGTAACTAGAGCTGCTGGTAACTAGGTAGGTAGTTAGAGACACAGAGACGTCCAGAGTGGTGTAAGTTTTAGGACAGGGAGTGGACCGGGATTCTGGGTCGGAGATCTTGGCTCAGAGTACGGATTAGGCCTGCATTAGAGCAGAGGCAAAGCAGTGGCTGTTGTCGCCCACGGGGGTCAGGTCCCATCGCGGCTGGGCAGGCTTGATATGGACAGAGGCACCCATACCAGTACGCAGGCGTGACAGGCAGTCAAGACTCAAGAGCGACCCTCTTTGTTGAGGTGGTATCTGAGGCGAGAGGGTCCAGGGTGTGTGATGCGTGAGGCTGGTGAGAGGCAAGAGGAAGATGGTGTGCGGAGAGCGGGCTGGGGAGGGGTGTGTGTGGAACGGATGAGGATGAGGATGAGGATGGATGAGGATGGTGTGTACCGAGTAACTACAGAGAAAGACAGACGAATGAGCACAGACGAGGAATTGGGAATTTGCTGGAGAGAGGGACCAGGGCAGGGGCAGTGGGTGACAAGGTGGGACGAGTTGCGATCGAGGTCAGCGGCCGAACCAGGCTGGCAGGAGCGGATGAGTTTTGGGCTAATTCTTTTTGGTGTGCGGCCAGAAAGGCACGGGATGCCTAACGTTAAATAGTTAGAAGCGGATTGAAATGGCCGTGAGCCCAAGTACTAGTTACCTAGTTGATACTCGATGACTGCGCAGCAAGCATCTACTCAGCATCGTTACTACGTACAACTACGGAGTACCAAAGACACAGACGTCTGCAGGGCCTGTTGAACTTGGCAGTAACTTTACAGAGTAATCTGCATGACAGCTGGGAAAAAGATGAGTCTTACGACCTGTCATCTGCGTATGAGGACTGAGCGCAGTGAAGGGCCTGGGGAGCAAGCTGCAAAGAGCTGGAGGCTTCTCGCAGAGTCGGGGCAGAGCAGAGTACCGTACCTCTTGGGATGGGCGCAAGCCTCAATGGAGCAAGACAGGGTGATGGGCTAACTAGAGTCTAGCAGGCTGGTGGACCAAGACATTTGGCTGGTCAATTCGTCCCGTTTTGGCGTCAGAGACTAGGCCGCTACCTGATGAGGAGGCAGCCACCAGACAGTGGTGGCCAGAAAGGGTCCAAGAGGGCAGGCAGAGGCTTGGGGCTGGGACTGCTGCTGCTGTGCTGCAACTCGGACGAGGGGGATTGGAGATCAAGGTCAGACTGTCGGCGCAATTGATCCCGGCGGGCAAAAGATTGAGTGGGAGGGGCCGAGCAGATGTTGGAAGCCTCACCACGGCTATATCACGCAGTCACGACATGAGTGGTTGAGCGGGCCGGGGCTTGTACAGCTCTCAATCATAATCTCTTGAGCCATGAGAAAAAAAAATGCAAGAGGTGGAAATGACGTTATGCAACGGTTTGCGTACAAAGACCAGACAAGATGAGATGATTTTGCACTGCGTCATTATCATGGACTCGGGGCACGGGCAGACCAGCTAAGCCACACTCGATCAAGTCTGTTGAGAGCTGCTGAGAAGCCACCCGCAGGTTGAAGCAACGGGCGAACGGTGAAATGTCATTGGCGCAAAGACGGCCAAGGACAAGACAAGGGAGAGGGTGCTGGGGGGAAAGTCAAGAAGAAAAAAAAAGAGGAAGCACAAGGTGTGTGTACGAACAGTTGTGGTAGGTTAGTCTGGTGTCTGGCTGGAGGAGGGGAGGAGGGGAGGAGGATGGAGTGCGTTTAAAACAGCAGGGGGCGATGTTAGTACGACAGGGATCTATGCGGGGCCGACTTGTTTTTGGCAGGGGCAGGGGCAGAGAGAGGGGTGTGTGGTGGGACCGACCATTCGAGCCAGATGACAAGTTTACTGGTAAAATATTTAGTTGGGAAGAAAAAACCAAATGAAGGAAACGAATTGTACGAGACGGAACAGGAAAAAAAAAAAAAAAAAAAGTAGGACGGCTTCAACTGTTGGCGTTGGGGCTGTGGCGGGCGAGGCCTGGTAATGAACGGGCGCGGCAATGCCCAAGGAGATGAGGGTGCAAGGTACGGAGCACGTCGGATACCTATTTGAGATGCAACACCAAAGAGGTTTAGACTGCAATCTGTAATCCGTACAAACATCGAAAGCAGCAATAGTTAATAATTCATGATGAATATTGTTTCAACGATGAGAATGGACAGTGGTTTGCTGGTATTGACCAACCAGTATTTACTGATATCAAGTCAACTTCTGTACGCACAGAGCAACGTTCATGTATCATGTGTAATACCACAGCCACGGCTGCCCACAGTGGCGGCGGGCTGTCTCCTCACCTAAATACCTACCTACCTACGGATACTGCTCCAGTGTCTCGAGGTATTTCTGAGCAATAATGCATGTCGATTGAGTGGTGTTTTTGCTCACAGCTACCTACTCGGGGCCCGCCGTAGCAGGGCTGGTTTACGGTGCACTGGCAGCACCTGGAACCCCGCCTGCAGGGCCTAACAGGGCCTTTTAGCGTCTCATCTCACCTTACAGCGCCCTGCGCAGTGCCCTACAGCTCCCTGCATGCGCTGTACCAAGGAAGGCGTAGTGAGGTATCACGACGGTCGGACCCCCCGCGCGGTACCTTTCGCTAGGCGTGCCTCCACACAAGTACTTGCCCGTGGTTCGCGGTTCGCGGCTGGCTGTCCGCATTTGAAAAAAAAAAGTTACTAGCCTCACTCTTCCCGTCTTGTTCCACCTTTTGTGCTCGCTCTGCCACCCTCATCAGTGTCCATCACCAACCTTTGCTCTGTAGCTTGCACTGCATCCATCGCCGCATCCTCTGCGGCCATGCCAGAAGCCGGCTCATACAGGCGTTCCCGCTGGCATTTCATCGCCATCTCTTGCCAACTTGCTCAATCAATCAATCAATCAATCCGCCTCATCGGCTCCTCTGCTCGCTTTCTCGTGTTGCCTGGCAAGCCCTACCCACAAACGGGGAAAAGCCACTGTCTTGCCTCTATTCAATGTTTGGGCCAATTGCCACCCAGTGCCTTTTATCCGCGCTCGACGGCGCAGCTGAATCTGGAGACGCTGATGCACCATCCCCCTCCAGCTCGACTTCTGTCACATTTCTGCAGAATCCGTCCTACAGGCTAAAAATACAGGGCCTTGCCTGGTGTGCGAGCCATGGATCAGGTCCGTGGGCCATCCGATCTCTCACTCTTTTCATTTTTACAGACGCCCACTAATAATCTTCTAAGCAGATAATCGATTAGTACCACCAGGGTCCGAGTTCCTTTTACTGGTCCGGAACGTCGGCCACATGCACCTCGACGGTGGACTGCACCGTACATCCGTGGAGACCAGAAGAGAGCCGCTGTGCGCTGTTGGTGGCGTCCGCCTCGACGCCCGTCCAGCAGCTTTCGAGAAGAAAAAACTCGTCATTGCCCAAATACGATGGCCCTGCTAACCGTTGTTACTACGAATAGTCGTCTCTTCCTCGAATCCAACCCTGCCCGCCGCCGTTGTCTACTCCAGACCCCGCCCCATCCATCCTCTCTGGCTTGGCATTCGTCCCTCTGGCTTGCCTACTTGGGGCCTCCACCATGCAGTGATACAGTCCTCGTAAAGTATACACACTATGTTCACTATTTCGGTGTGGAAGCAATGCTAGCACCTTGTCCGACCCGGCCAGTTTTCAGTGTTAGAACAGTACGACGCTGTCGCGCATCCTTGCCAGCTCATGGTCCCGGATCCCGCATACAAACCCATGCAGACTACTCCGTACTCGCTAGTATTACCACAGGACACACAGTCACTATTTAACCACCTCTACTCCATACTCAGTACGTGCATACAAGCTTTGTATTTCCAAAAGGTACTTTCGATTCTGCTGCTTCAGCTAGTTGCCACCCGATATCGGTTTTGTCTGCTGCAAGACTTTGCTGGTCCACGCTCCGCCTCGTGAAGCATGTCAATTCCCAATGATGGTCGAGGCATCCCATGATACGGGTTATACCCCGGATGGATTCGAGTCGTCCATTTTCGGCAACCTCCTGAAGAAATGCAAGCCGCTTTTCCTGATCAATGTCTTGTCACGGCATCCAGACAGTCGGGACGAGATCGGCGTGCCAACTGATCACTCAGCTTTCTGCGTGTGCAATTTGTCCTGGCTTGCCGAAAGCTCATTGCCCAGTTGGGCTTAGAGTTCTTCTCTCACTTCTCTCACAAGCAGCTTAGACCGCTCCGGGGAGAGTTTTTGGCTGCTCTTTATTAATAAAGTGGCGCTTATGCAGCCACAATTGCTCCCTGTAGCCGCGCCATCTCAGACAGCAAATCCGGCGCATCCCTTCCCAGTCAATACCAAGGCTCTGGTTACTGGGTCGAATTCTCGCGATGTCCCGAGTGGCTTGCACCGATTGACGGTCACCACCAGCTCTGTGTTTATCCTGTCCCGCCCTTGCTGGGTAACCATGTCATGAATCACTTTCTAGCCCTGCTTGTCGAATTTGTTCCCTCATGCCTCCGGTTTCGAGAACCTGTCTATCCCCTATGCCCGTCAGCACACAGGCGGCCGGTACCGTGACATCCAACAAAGGCTCGAGTCGGTCGCGCAACACCACCAAAGAGCTAGCGACAGCTAAAACATTGGCTAGAAAACTCTACATGGACGCCTGAACAGCGCCAAGGGCAACAGACGCACTTCATGCCAATGGCGGTTTCTGGCAAAGTCTAGTCTCGCCAATCTTGCAGTCTCAAGAGCCTCAAACAATCGGGTTTCCAGAGCTCCGTAGATCAAAAGCCGGTTAAGACGAAGCCAGGCTCATCGCCTGAAGTGTGAAGGTGGTGCGCCACGCAACTTGACAGGTAGATACGCCTGTGCGAAGCGAAAGGACAGCCCACAGCTTCCGAATGCACTGCCAATGCATGCATGACGGCATCAGTCGTTCGATCAGTCGCTCGATCCAGCCTCGGGCCCGGATTCTTGTCTTCATCTGGACCGTTGCACGCCTCAAAAGTCTAAAAGACGGATCGTCCCTGACAGCGATGACCTCTAAACAGAGACGCTTAGCAGCAATTATGGCCTTTTCGCAAGGTTATCAGTGCTGTGCCTGCAGCGATGTGGCTCAGCTGCTGATTTTCACAGTGTACGGAGTATTCATGCACCACACGTACATTAGGACAACCATCGAGTCGTACTCGCCAGATCATGACACTTTTAGCTACATAGCTAGCACCGATAATGGCAGCGCTGTGGTCTCTTCTCGCGTCATGCCAATCAATGCCTAGAAAAGACGAGCCAGAGTGACGGCTAGTCAACGCCATAGTGCCAGATTCGATGCCAGGCACAAAAGAAATGAAAGGAATTTTAAATACCCGCCAACTGCCAAGCGGGTTCTGGGACCATGGCACCGCTGCTGTTAGATCGTGGAGGCAAATCAACGACTTGCAGCAACACAGACAACGGCTTTACCGAATTTCTTCGGACGGAGGCAATTATTGGCCAATCCTGTTAACCTGCCAACTGCCTCTAGACTCTTGGTCAAGGTAAGGCGTCGGTGGTAGCGGCAGAGTCTCAGCCTCAATTCCCGGCTGGGTGCTGGTTGCATGGCGCCATAGACTGACACACCCAGGACCACCCTGACGCCCATTGTGGCTTGCAGCGGTGGTCCCAGAGCTTGCCAGAGCTTGGGAATCGTCCCGTACAGCTGGCTCAGCTCTGCCGCCCTGGCAAGGAACATGCGACCTGGGCCAATGGGATCAGGATTCTGCTGCCCGCCACGGCCCGGATATTTGGAGAGGCGGCACACCACACGACGCCGAGACCACAACCTAGATAACGTTGCGGTGATGATTGAAAAGTATGTGGCTTGCTCAATCAAAACTGCCAGCTGTGGTCAAACACGCCTTCTAATAATAATGACAGTCATCTCGGAGCAATCTGTGTTCATGGTCATCCAGGTATTGCTGCTTTACGAAGCACACTCCCTCGGTTCATGAACAAGAGAATATCCCCTGCCCCGCAACCTGAAGCTGCTAGCTCCCTGCTTTCGGGCTATCTGATTGGATGTTAGGCGCACGCTCTTGCCCAAAAATGATATGTCGCCTACATTGGTGGCTCCCTGTTCCGAGAACGTGGGAGGGTGACTCGGAGGGTGTCGTGCGCCGTACTTGACTGCGTATGGACGCTCACGACGCCTTGGCGCTATTCCAAATGCTGGTTACTGCAAGCTCTTTCGACTCATCATTCCGCACATTACGCACATTACGCAACAGTGTGGCAATCTTGTTGCGGTGTTGGTGGTAGATCTCTGCAGCACACCCTCGTTGAGCTGAATGGCTTGATTTCGGCTGCCTCTCTGTAATTACTGACAGCCGCCCGGATTAGCAAAACGCAAGCACATGATTCTTGACTGTCGTGTCGATATCTGTCTCTCACACCAGACATATTTTCGGACGCTCATGATACTAGTTCTTTGATTGGCCGCTGGATTTGGTTGGAGGGCCTTGGCAGGGACACAGTGCGACAAAAATAGACACCAAGCGACGGAGAATAAAGGTATCCATCAGTCAGGGCCGCACTGCCTACCCCGGATGTCAACGTTGCGTTTCCCGCTTTGTTGATTAATTTATTGGCAATCATCTCCAAACAATATACGTGACAGCGGCCCCGGCATGGTATCAGTTGTGGCAGGTAGACTGCGGATGAGGGACCAAGAGCCCGTGTGCCCGGCTCCTGGCGCAGTGGTTTGACGCCCGCATTCGCGCGAACGCACAAGAATATATTAAACTAATAATATTCAGCAGCCAGTAGGTGGAGGAGCCGGCCGACGTCTTGTGGGCACACCAAGTATCTGTGCACTCCCTCAGTCTCCCTGTCACTGCAAGAGCAGGGGGTACATTGTTGGGTCCCGGGGAGAGTAGGCCCCAGTATCCGGTTCGGTGGAAGCCGAATCAAATGACGAGCCAATCAATGGATGAAGGCCTCTGCAGCCACTGTGGCTCTCATCTCTGGTTGCCATGGGCAGAATGCTGGGCCAGCAGCCGTCGGCAACAATGATTACCTTGTGCCATGATGTATTGCTCTCGCAGAGTATGATATGGCGAGACATGGGCACCCGGCTGTTGCATTACCATGCTCGGAACTTGAACCAGACGGGAACGGATTTCGGGGTCTAAGATGGCTTCATCAGAACAATTGACATGCCAAAAACACTGATTAGTGAACCGTGGCTGTCATTTCGCTGCTGGTAATGAAGTGTGCTGTCTGCAGCCACCTAATCCGTACCCAGCAGGATGCGATATGTGATGGTCGGATATGACCCCTGTCCATTTTGGGTCGGCGGACACAGCACACTATGGCAATATGGCAGTCTGCCATGAAATATTGTCAGTAATCTGTAATCCGTATTTAGTTACAGATTACGGAGTACTGTGCAGCCACAATAGGAGGAAGCCACCCTGATGATTCCCGAAAAAGGGAGGAAAGCAGCTTGGTGGGACGAACCCACTTACTCACTGCAAGCCTCGCATCACGCCCATAATCAAGATCTACACCACAGTCGTCATGACAGCGGTGCCATTGTGGGCAGTCATCAGCTTTCTCAGCTCGCAACGAGGTACCAAACTACAAAGAGAGCAGCAGCTTGGCCAAGCACCAGCCAAGTGGATAGGAAGGATTGAATGGCTTGCGATGTGTTGCGTCAAATCAAAAACATGCTCCTCCAATCGAAGACTTGTCGGATAGCAAAAACAGAGAGATGACAATTCGAATCAAAATGCCCTGTCTAGCGCAAGCGATGCACCCAGCCGGACGCTCACGCTAGCATTAGTACGACGGTCCAACTAACAATGAGGTATAGCTGTGCGGGCCCTGCCCGTCATCTCAACATGACAAAGGGAGGAAGGCCAGGCGAAAAATCTCGGATGATTGATCAGGTGGACCACTCTTCACAAAATGCAGGGATAATTGCAACTAGCAAGGCATGCGCAGCGAGAAAAGAATGGCCCGTAGACTCCATCTCGCAAAAGACCGAGTACGTGGAAACATGGCTTGGGATCCGCATGCACAGCTTTTGTACCCCGTGGTCTCAATGATGCACGCAGGTACGTGCAATGCACACCAAACGATTGCTTCGGCTCCGCTCTGTACGCGAAAGAGACAATCGCAAGCCAAGATGGCGACACGTCAATGAGCCACCAGTGACCGGGTACAGGGTCCGCCAGGGACTAATCTTGTACCCTTTTTGCTAGTCTTTCCGCAATATGACAGAGAAGGAGGTACACAGTCTGGTACACCGTTCGGCGTTCGACTATCGCCAGGGAACACGAACCCGAGCGAGATGAAGACGGTACCACGGTTAGTTGGAGAGGCAGAGGTTGTACGAATCGTCGCCTAACCCAACTAGTCATCATCCCGTCTTGGTCCGGTCCCCTCTTCCGCGCCCATCCCCCGTCTTCTCTATCGGGTACGAGCACGCCTTGATTTGTACAACATTAAAACATGCATGCACGTCAACAAGTAGGCAATTCTGGGTGAAAAGGAAAGAAGGCGGCAGAGTCGTGTCGATGTTTCTAGACACCTGAACACATGGCGGGAGGGCCCGGAACAGTTCGAGGCCGCGGACGGACAGGCAGGGAACCCTCGAGCAGGAAGCAGGAGAATTTCAGCACAGAGAGGGGGAAAGGAATCCAGGGCCCAAAATGGAGGATCTTCAGCAGTCGTGTAAGCCAAGTCAATGTTCTGATACATTGACGAGTTTTTTCTCTCTTAATCTGAAGCTGTCTAATTGTCTAGTCGTAGCGCAAGACATTGTCTGGGCAACTTTTGCCGGAATGCATGGGCACAGCACGAAAAAAAGATTATATTCGTATTCAGTAGAATAAATGGGAGAGCAAGTGAAGAGTTGCATGCAGAATCATTCAACTCATGTTGAAAAGGCTTGAAAAGTAATTAGATCAGTCATTTTCCAGTAGCTTACATTTCTCGCACTAGTTAATAAGAGCAACGAGACAACGACAGCAACAACCAACCAACCAACCAACCAACCAACCACTGCCGCAACGTCGATTAAATACAAGCCAATCGAAACACAAGAGTTCATCTACTACTGCGGGGAGTAGTCGTGGCTTTACGAGTTGGTTTTTCTTCCCCCGGATACCAGGCCACTTTTTTAAGCTTTCCTCGTACATGAAAAATTAGAGACGGAACCTAGGGCAGGCGGCGTCAGGTAAATATGGCAAAGCATCTACAAAAAGAAGAATCAAGAAGATTGCAAGAAAGTGCGAGTCCATTTCTTTCTCGCCTGTCCATCATTGGCTTGATTCATCCTGGTCTTTTGATGCCATTGTTAGGAGTCAATCGGTGTCAAAAGGAGCCCTCCTCCCCACATCTCCCGTCTCTTCCGTCTTCTTCTCCGACGACAACTTACAACTGCTAGTTATTACTCCGTAGTCTTACGGCCGAGTGAGTGGAGAGCTTTTGGCCTCGCTTTTTTTTTCTTTTCTTTTTTTTTTTTCTTTTTTAAAACCTAAAGGAGGGAGTGAAGAGGCTTCTAGTAGTCATAGTGAGCGCACACCTTTTAAATAGTCTAGCTGCTAAATAATTCGGGGACTTTTTTTTTTATAGTCCAAAATCTTCCCTTTTTCCTCTCTATCCCCGCGTTTGTGGTGTGTGTCTGTGTGTGGGCGTATACACACCACCGCGGCGCAAACACCCCGCCTCGGAGGGCAAGGAATTCAACCCATTGTGCCTGGGAGAAAAGAAAGCCAGTGATGTCGTCTAGCTGCATACCCAAGAGTTAAGGTTAGTTGGCCCCCTCCCGCTCTCTCTCTCTGACGACCATGTACTGTGGAGACAATGGCATACAAATCCAGGGAGACAAAAGAGAAAAGAAAACCAGAGTGTCGTCACTTTCTGACAGACTAATTACATGGCTGTTTGCTGTATGCGGGCACGCCAAAGCTTTGCGGTTCCGAAATGTGCCGCTTCCTGCTCTTCATTCCGCGAGGCATCTTTTTTTTTTTTTTTTTTTTTTTTTTTTTTTTTTTTTTTT
>JAAHCF010000919.1:0-12186 GCA_038367545.1 Beauveria asiatica | reverse complement strand
AAAGGAAAGAGAGGGCTAACGAGACTTCTGGAGAACAGATGACAGTAGCGATTGGCGACGAAATTCGAGACTCTTCTGCGCTCGCGGAAAAGATGAATGATACTTTTGACCAGACGAGGCTGCGGCTGCGCGGCACCATGAACAGGATGCTACTCATGGCACAGCGCTCGGGCATACCATGGAAGGTCTGGCTGCTATTCTTCCTGGCCGTCATTTTGATCTTTATCTATGTCTGGCTGTTCTAGACATGATCCAGGGCAGGAGCCAGAATAAGAACGGAGGCGCTACAAGACGAGCGACATTGAGATGGTACAGGGCGACCTGTGGCTACAAACGATGACGGCCTGATATATCAAAAAAAAAGGGAAAAAAAAGCAAGCCAACATACATGAGGACGGCGAGAGGGGAAAACAAAAAGTAGAGGGACTTATGGAAAATCTATTTTCTGCATCATGCTCTTTTACGGCGTTTCAGGACGTTTCTTCTGTCATTAAAAATATTTGTGCGACTACAAAGCACCATTGGGAGGAGCCTTGCTTTATTATATGGTGGATACTTGTACTTTTCAACAATAATAATGAGGAAAACACGAATCACATTACTACACTTATGGCGATGTTGTATCTGTTGGAGCGATATTTGGTATGCTAAACTGCCGTAGTTGGGGGTGGGTATCAAATAAATACAGAGTCAAAAGCCCAGACATTAACCGCGCATGTTGCGACGGCCTTGCGCGGGGCTGCTATCCATGAAGCTGCTTTCATCCTGCGACAAGAAGGCGCTCAGATCCATGCTGGAACGCGGGCCTCTCGGCGTCGCTCCCGCATTGCTGCGTCTATGCGGCTGCCCGCGCAGCGTCGGGCTCTGCGGCGGCCTCAGTGGCGCCGCCCGCGGCGCAAAGCCAAAGCCCTCCTCTTCCTCCTCCTCTGAACTCTCCCTGTCATGGAGGTGGTGGTTGTTGTTGTCGTTGCTTGATAGCGCGGCGTCCGAGTCTGTGTGCTCGTAGCCCGCATCGTATTCTTCCTCCTCGGCCGAGGGAATGTCGTCGTCGAGATTCGCGTCCATGCCCAGGTCCACGTCGCCGCCGCCGTCCAGCAGCGAGCTTGGCGCAAAATCCTCCTCGTCTAGCATGTGGCCCTGCCCGAACGCGTCGAGCTCATCATCGCCGCCACCGTACATGTCGTCGCCGTCTGGGTCGCCACGAACAAGCGCCTCCCGGAATGCGTCGTCGGTCATGCGCATGCGCGCAGCCATAAGGTCGTTGCGGCGCTCTTCCCGCAGCGCTTCCTCTACGGCGCTCACGTCCGCCACGTTGCCCTCTTCGTCCTCATCTTCTTCCTCTTCGCTGTCGCTGCCGCCGCCGAGTGCAAAATCATCATCAGCGTCGGGAATCTCCTCGTCCAAATCCTGGGCGCCGTCGAGCTGCACGTCGTCCATGGCGTCTTCGCCTCCGCCGGCCGCTTCGGCTTCGGCGTCGGCGAGTTCCTGTGCTAGCTGCTCCCTGCGCATCGCCTCTTGATGCTCTTCCTGCTCGCGCTTCTCCTCTCGCATCTGGTGCAGCGTTTTGGGGAGCCCAGGAGGCCTCAGCCACGTGCTGCCATAGTTTTGTATGCCGCTGCGGCGTCGTTGCATGTACGCCTCGTCGGCGGCAAGACGTGCCAATGCCGTTCGTTCGATGATGTGGCCACGCTGCCGTTGATGAGGAGCATTCGGGCCATGAGGGTGATGGTTATGGGCAGCGTCGCCACCGCCGCCTTCTGGGCCGTCGGGCAGGCCGCCGGGAATGGGCGCGCGCGAGGACGTGTACCACAGCGAGTGTGACTGGAGTGCATTAGCAGGCGTGAAATAGGGGATACGGTGAGGGTGAAGATAATGTACATACGTCTCTCGGGGTAAAGTCTGGCAAAGTTGCAAACATGATGAATTGATGCCCATAAGATGCTGTCTGGAGATGGTAGCTTGCCTGATGCTGCACAAAGCTTTGGCTCAAGTAAACAAGCCCGCTGCAGGCAGTGCGGGGCCACTGAACCGACTTCCTCACCGTCGGTCCTCAACTAGGTATTCTTCGTCAGCAAAGCAACGACAAGTAGGTTTTTCTTTAAACTCAAAGAATCGCCTTAGGAATGGATCGTGAGAGATCCCGAAGCTTTGAAATACCCACCGACCATGACCCTGCAGCGCTTCGAAATTGTACCAGTCTGTCCGCTACGCGGCTACTGGCGAATAACCTTAGATTAGACACAAATTCGCGGCACAATCATAATTTCACCGATCCCAGTTTTAAGTGTGCCATTGACACTGATTACAGTAGCTGAGTTTGGTTCCCGAGCGTTTTCACGTTTGGTCTGATGGTCGTGACTTTTTCAGCCTGCAAAGACCCTGCATTTCGGCCATGGCTTGCTATCATGCCCAGGTTCTGGAGCTTGTTATATGCTGACGACTCATTAATTTGCAAACAGCACTCAGACCAAAATCACTGGTCCAAGGAACGTGCTGCGGCACTTGAGCCAGAACAGTGACACGATGACTACGAATATGCCAAGCACCACGCACACGTAGTCTGCCATCTTCTGTTAGTTCCGGCAAATATCGCAGCTGGCAAAAAGACCTACTCATGTCATCACTCGTCACTGGGAGTGTCGCAGGAAAACAGAAAAACTAGTCCAGTCAGCTAGCTTCTTTGTCTGGGTGAACAGCGCAGATTTGACTTACAATTGATGTGACTGTGAGGAATAGCACAGAGACGTAATTCACGACCATGCCGAGACTCTGCGGCAAACGAAACTCTTTCGTCGACCGAGCTCCATTCAGCAACCGGCGACCTCGAATCAAGACAATAATGGTGGGTGCTGCATATGACAAGTTGAGCAGAATGACGAGAGACGCTACGTAGGCACTGAACGCAACTCTTGGGCCCAAGTACAAAAGCCCGAAACAGACGTTGAAGCCGTAGCAAAGAAGAATCGGTCGAAGGGGAACGTCGAGGTGCGGCGTAATGTGAGCGAAAAAGTCATGGAATATAATGCCACGATCGCGTGCCATGGCGAATAGCAGCCGACTGACGCTGGTAATGCTTGCACTTGAGCCATTGATGAAGCATACGCTGATCATCAAGCTAATAATGGAAGCGGCGGCCCGACTTTGCGTAACGCGGAGAACCATAGCTACTATAGGCATGTTGCCAGGAGCTGATACTACGCTGGTGGGATCTGATAAGCAAAAGAGAATGACCAGAATAAACAGGAAACCCCTATTCTCAGTTGTTAGACACATAAGACGTCTATATTAGTCAAATATGCCTACTTACGTCAGACCACCCACGGCAATGGTATATATCAACGCTCGCGGCGCGTCTCTTCTCGGGTTCGGCATCTCCTCCGTCATGTGCAGCACCACGTCAAATCCGGTGAGGGAGAGCGCCGACTGAACAAGACCGAGAATCCAAGCCACTCCATCGGGCCAATTGGTTTCATTCTTGAACTCGGTAAAGACGTATTTGGCATCAGTCTTGGCAGAATTGGCCAAGAGAACGATGCTGGTGACCACGACACCAAGGATGGACCAGTACACTGATGGTCAGCGGGCTTCCCAAAGAGACGTGTGAGAAAGATCTTACAAGCTCCTGTATTCCACCTGCCCAGGATATTGTTTCCCCAGATATTTATTGCCGTCGTGGTTGTCAAAACGGCCAAGAAGATGCCGTATGTGCGCGCGGCAGTTATCTGGTACGAGTCGTTGGAGGCGACGACGATGGCGGCAGAAATGAATTGTGCTACCAATATTAGATGTTATGTGAAAGTGTGCAAGATGAATTTACCTGCAAAATAGCCTTGCACAGTGACCACTATCAACCAGCCAGCGATATTTGTCCAACCGATGAAGAAGCTCTATAGACCAATGTTGGTTAGGAGTCAAGATTTGTCGTGTACGTGTTCTGCTTACTACTGGCTTACGCCATTTCTCTGTACACAATGCAAAAACGTAATGATACTGACCGCCGGCAGTCGGCCAGATGGCAGCTAACTCGCCCAGGCTAGCAGCCACACAAAAACTGCATACGAGGCAGAGGAGAAAGCCGTAAAGAAAGGCGACAGAGCCGCCCGACGGTAGTATAAGTCCAATAGACCCCGCCAGAGCAATCCACGTACTATGTCATATAAGTAACTGCACCATGGATTCGAAGAAAAGTTTACCTACTTTAGAATGGAAAATGCCATCGCGAGCGTCGACAGAGTCGAAAGTCGCTGCTGTAGGGATCCATGGTGTAGGCCTGCAGAGCGTGTGCTTGTAGAGTGTGATGCTTGAGTCATGATACTCTCTCGAGAGACGAGGGGAGTTTAGAGTGTATGTATGTATGTATTGAGAGCGTAGATACGGAATAAATTGACGTCCACGAAGTCTAGGGGGAGGCAACAGTGGCAGACTGTGATGAAAAGTGAGACAAGTCAACTTGAGGCTTGCTTGCTTTTTTTGCTACGTTGCAGCCTTGAGGTCTCAGTTGCGCCAACACTCGAGACTCATGTACAACCTGACTCTGCATGCGAATTGTTGCTGCGCAGTCGCAGTGCATGAGGCATCGGCGATCCCAAAGAGCCACACGGACGGGCGGGCAGGTGTTTACAGCCAAGTACGTGATTTCGGCGGTGCCGCTCAATGTGCTGAGCAGCGTGGCGTTTAACCCGCCCTTTGAAGAGGGTAAGGCGACTGCAGCCGAGATAGGTCATGTGAACCAGACAATCAAAGTGCATGCAGAGATTCTTGATCAGGACTTGCGCCCCTTCACAGGGATCAGCTATCCACACAACAGCTTGATATACGGTTTTGGCCATGGTGAGACGCCGGCGGGAAATACGCATGTCGTGGCGTTTGGTGGCCAGCACAAGCACTTTCACCCAGAAGACGACATCAATCGCACTATTTCCGAGTTTTATGGGTTCACGCCAATGCAGGTTGAGCGAGGGGTAAGTAGAGCCCCCCACCGGTGCTTATATTGACTGCACAAGTGCTGAGCAAAGCCGCAGGTTTTCCATAACTGGTGTCGCGACGAATTTGCCAAAGGTGCATGGTAAGAGCGCACGTTGTTCTCTGCGTAGAACATTGAACTGATCCATTTGGTACAGGTTCTTTCCCGCGCCGGGCCTGCTGGCATCTCACTTTGACGAACTCCGAGCTCGCCAGGGCAACACCTTCTTTGCCAGCTCCAACTGGGCATCTGGCTGGCGTAGTTTTATTGACGGCGCGATTGAAGAGGGCACCAGAGCCGCTGCCAGCGTACGAGCCGATTTGATTGGCCAGTCGAAGAACTGATCTTTGCACGACCGAGTCATTACGTGATAGAGGCTGACAGATGCCACTATTTTTTCGTACATCATTGATACATTCAATCGAGCGCTATTACCGACCCAACAATGAAACGAAAAGTACGCCACTTACAAAAATATGCCCTGTTTACATGATCAAGACCTGTCGTTCCCGTGTGACAACATCTGTCCAGCTCGTGGTGTCGCCCTTGTTCCATATGTACTCGAGCGTATTGAGCGCGACGGGAATGCTGCCAAATCGAGTATTGAAGAATAATTGCTTTAATCGGCTAGCGAAGAATTGGCGGTGTTCTGGTAGCGTACTCTCGGCGGCGGCGATAAAGAATGGCCATACGAGTGCGTGACTGCCGTCAGTTTCTAGATCCATGGTAATGACTGTCTGGCGCATCCGCTCGACCGAGGCTCTGGAGGATTCGAGTGTCGTCGAATTCAAAGCTCTACTTTCGAAAATTTGAGATCCTTGCTTGATGACTTCAGTCATTGAGTCAATAAAGACCTGTTGCTCCGGCGTAGAGGGACAGTACGACATGAACGAGAGATAGTCGGCAGATCGTCGGCGCAACATGTCCAATCCCTTTTGCGGACTTGAAAGGGGAGATCCAAATAATTCAAACCTAAGAGAGTATTAGTCGTGACGGTGCGAACTATGAATCAGTGCGGGACCTACATTTGTGTTTGTTGTTTAACGAATTGCTTGACATTGTCGGGCAGCGACTTGTCTGATAAAGCTGCTCGTGACAGTTGTGATAACAAATCGAGGAGATGTACGTAATTCTTCGAGCCCGTGATGGTATCGCCCACTAATAGCACGAGAATTATCACCCAGTTGGAGAGATTGAAGAATTGATTCGGGTTCGGGTTGAGCGCAGACTGCCGTAGCTGAGAGAGCACCCGTTGTTGACCCAGCTCTGCCTTCATTCGAAGAGATGGCACTACTTGTGAAAGGTGAAATGCGGACACAACGCTGACCGCCTGTGAAACCAAAGGATTTTGTGTGGCAAGGGGCAGAATCATCTGTCGATAGCCGTTGTCTTGGAAGTCGAGGACGACCATCTTTGACGCGATGAAATTTGAGACTGTGTACAATTAGTCTTTCAAAGGCGATGACCGGTGCAGAGATACCACATACAATGATCAAAGAAGGATCTCGAATTTGAAGATATGCTCTGAATGGTGGTACTTGGCCCGTATGGCCAGGGCTCCCGTCTGGTCGACGATCTGTGCACCACCAGGCTATCATCAGTCTGACCCATCGGCGAAATACTATCTCTTGCTTTCACGTCGTGATCTCGCGCTTCATCGGTCGGCGAGCTGGTAGAAGAAGAGGGTGATGCTGATGACCGAGGTGCTGGCGTGTCGGCGAGTGCGCTGGAATCGAGGTCTTGTTCCATCTTGGGAGTCACAAGAGCTGCGACTGGTGTCGCTTTCGGGCGTGGGCCCGGTACGAGTTCTGGATCTACCCAAAGGTATTGCTTTCTCCAAGATGTGGTTGAGGGCGGCGTGCTTGTGTCTATGGCCAACATACGAGGCTTAGAGGTCTTGCTGACGCTGGCGCTTTCGGCAAATCCCTCGCTCGAGGTCACGGCCGCCAGGCTAGCTTGTACTCTGGTGGCATTAGGTCTTTTGCGCATATAGGGGCTGAAGCGGCACTCGATGCCCTGGCCGGAGCACTTGATGCCCTTTTTCCGACATTTGAAGCACTCGGGCTCGGCCTTGTCGCAAATGACGCGACGCGTCCGACACTCGAGACAACCTGGAGGGGGCAGTTAGTACATATTTGCAACTTGAAGCAAGATTATGCGCCGGTGTTCTCACCGTTATTCCTCTTGGCAAGCGACATGCCGGCGTGAGCAAAGTTCCAGCGTCTGGAATCGGTTCGAATCGTTACGACATGCCACGGCGAGGGAGGCAGCCGCGAAGGGCTCCACTAGCGAGAGAATTGGTATACGGAATGGTGCGATATTTAAACTAGATTCTCTGTCCTCGGCTTCGAGGGCGAAGCTGCGGAGGATGCAAAAGAATCGAGAGGTGAAAATGCAGATGCACAGAGGAGTGCGGGGCAGCTGCTAATTAAGGTAAAGTCGGGGGGGAGGGGGGGGGTTAGTCGCTACAGTGTTGAAGATAACTTATAACGGCAAGAACGTGGTATTGTCCGGTCGAAAGCGGACTCGATAGAAACGTGTTGATCTTGTTTTCAATTACTTGTCTCCAAGCAATGAATAATAAAGTCACCGTTTATCAGTGCCGCGTCAGGCCGCTGAGACCAGTCAAAGCCTTGTTGAGTCCGTCCTGTCACTGAAGTCATGGTAAATGATTACGAGACGGCGACCCAGAAAGCCCACCATTCGATACAAAGATCTAAGCCCGTCGTGCTTGTATTTAAACGCGGTTGATCAAACTAGCATCCATGGATAATTGCAAGCCGAGGAGCCAATACTACATTGCCTCAACCTGTCGAAGCTCCTAAGGGAGCCTGTAGAGAGTCAAAGATGCCATTGCTAAAAACATGATGAGCGAGGCTGCGAAAGCAGTCTTATAAGCACAGTTTTGTAATTCATAGATACGCCTTATCGTGTATCTTGACATGACAAATCTGTCCCAGAAAATTGGAACCCGACAGCAAAAGCATAGATAGGTGAAGATGAAGGTTATCGAGGTGCAACTTGAACCCTACACAAAGTAGATAAGGTTGCGGCAGGGCTTGTGGTGTAATCGCCCATGTCTTAACGGTCGCAACATTGCCCGCGCGCATGGTGCGCCTAGTTACTGCACCCTTATTAGTCCCATGTCTTAAGAGGCCAATCGACGAGCTGATGAAAAGTTTCATGTGAGCAGACTTGATATACAACATCTATATATCCTGCTCTCATGGATGAATGGTTCAAGTTTGCGTCCGCTCAAGAAATTGCAGTTTTGGCATGGCTTCACCATGTCGGGCGATTGCGGAAGCACGGCGACCTTGCCACACAAAACGGCAACCGGCGCCAAAACTCTGAGAGAAATGCTAATAACTCGTCCATAGAAGTGAGTGTACTAAATATTGAGCAAGACTGCTTTGTAATGCCCATTTAACCAGTCCAAGGCCAAGGCCAAGGGGGATATGGGTAATAGTAAACGGACCGAGTAATAAATCTCCTTCCCCCTGCCTTTGAAAGAAAGTCACCAAAACGACGCAACAGCAGGCTGCTTTTGGCCACCCACCCTTTTGGCCACCACCTAGCCAGCTTGCCGCCCCCCGATGTCGGTAGACGCTAATATTTAGGCGGCGGCACAAAAGTCTTATCTATCAAAGGAATGGGCTGAAAGCAAACGAAAGGTGCCCTCTTTTCCTGCAATACTGTTGATCTGGGTGACACCCTTGTTGATACCTCGGTAAAACAGCAAGCTGGCCGTGCTGGCGCAGTCGTTTCTGATCAGCCTGGCTGTAAGGCTGCCAGCAAGTTGGCTGAGAACAACTGACGGCTGCTGGGATAATGAGAAGAATAGCCGAAGAACCAGAAAGCTACTTTGCTGCGAATTTCGGGTTTTGTGGCCTCCTGTAGCGCTCAAAGTTTGTCGCGACTCGCAACAAAAACCTCTGGCTACAACACGTATTTAATTATTAAATATGGCTCTCGCCTTGAATGCTAGCGATGACCCGGTGCAATGGGGTTGGTTCGAGATAAGGACAGAACAAGCCTCGTGCCTCATGATTGGCCAACTGGCAGTGTAAGAGTTTGCGGGCGACTAGTTATGGCGCGCGCCCATCAATCAACTCACTCTTTTGTCAATGGCCCCAAAAAGTTGCATGGAAAAAGTCGCGCATCAGCGGGGTAGTTTCTTTGGACTGTCTGCCCTTCGTTATTGGTAGTCTCCGCTTATTACAGTCGCTCCGGCATCTTCATGGACATGGGAGCTATTTATTCGGCGGCGCGCCTGAGAAGCTGCCCTCGCGGAAATAAGCAACCGTAATCATGATCCTTAAAAGTGGCTGCTGCCAGGCCCCGTGGTTTGAAGTTCTGTTTAATAATAAATCTACACAACCAGCCAAGCACTGTCACAAGCTCCAGCCCCTTTGACCACCCAAACAGGCCATCGACCAGGATCCCAGTCGCAGGTTGAAAATAGCAGGGTTCTGATTGGCAGAAGCTGCAGCCATGACGTACCAACGCGTGGGCATGGCTCGAAGATGAGATTTTGCTGTGACCAAACCGCTCAGGGCCCTTGTGGGGTATGTCATCGCATCGATTCGGCATGGGACTTGTTAATCTCCCATGGCTTGGTATTCGTAGACTGTACGGATACAAAACGCCAGACTTTGGTGCTCATGCAGGGTCGGAGACTCATAATGACAGCATGCCTGCATTGCCGATGAGCCCCGAGGTTATGAGCCATAACTACTTTGTAGGCTGGGGACCGTTATTTATTAGAGGCGCGACTAGTTAATTGGCGCAGCTATTTAAAATACATGTTGCAGGAAATTCAGCACTGACATCCGTAGTCAGTCGACGTGAAAAGCAGGTTGCCCAGAGTAGCCACTGCTCGCCATGGCTGCAGGAAAGGCGGCTTGGGTTGTTTCTTGGGTTGTTCATTCAGCGAAATTGTGACGCAGCCTTGATGATGGACAACGCTACCAGTGTGCCAGTATAGCGTTGAGTGCACACCGAGGATGACAAGGTCCAAGGCTTGACTTGGAGGGGTAGGGATTCATGGATGGGATACAAGGGATACAAGCCGAGTTGCCTCAGGCTCTCAAGGAGGGGTGCGGACGGAGGCGGGAAACTTTCGGGGAGAGATGTGCTGCAGAGTGCAGTAGCGCGTCGGAGAAGCACGAGACTAACTAGTTGAGGTGGTGATGAGTAGCGTTCTCGGTTGCTTGAGGACTTCAAGGGCATGACCCAGCGAGCACATCCGAGTTTACAGTATTGACATTGTCCGAGAGGAGGAGCAGAGATGTTGTCGAGATTATATTCAAAACCGGTGAAAAGAAAATCATTTTCATCTCGAGGTGCCGTTAAGATGCTTGTTCGGCGGAATTCACAATGCAACCACAGACAACCGACGAAGAAACCTCTCCGTACATCGGAGCAACTGTTCATAAGGCAGGCAGCGGAAGGTTGTGTGGAGGGGAAATTCGTTCCAAGTAATCTGCAAAAAAAGTCGCCTCACTTTGACCCTGGCCTTGGCTGACCAGGCGCGAAGCCAGTTGTCTGACATGTGCTTCTGGAGAGCCCGCCAGGGCGGAGCAACGCCTGGAGATGCGTCCGGCCCGGCTGCGAGATGGCGCTGGACTAACTAGTTGAAATAACTTAGTTAGGCAGTACAGTGGCCACGCAGTCAGTGTAGCGCCTATAAGACAGGCCTTGACAATAATAAGAAGTGTCGTCTTGGGCGTCCACTATTCGCCTGTAGTGGTCTAGTCCTCTGCCCTACCCACCAATACGGAGTGTCACAGATAAGCATCCTGGCCACCCCTGCGGGCTATCATGGGGCCAGGAAAAAAAGTTGGGCTGCCTCGTCTCACTCGTAGCGTTGCCTTTGCCTCGCCTAGCCTGTTGCCGAGCGAGTAAGAAACCGACCATTGTAATTAACTAGTTGAATAAATAGTTAGCATGTTCTCGTTCTGGTGGGGAATGCTAAATAATAAAGGGCTCTTTTCTCGAGATTTGACCGACCATGGCTGAATAACTCCATGTGCCCGCGCGGGCGTCGCCAACGAGGTTAGCCTTTGACAGCTGCCTACTGGAGGTGGCGTAGCAGCGAGGCTAATTAGTCTCCAGTCCAGTTGTGTTGGTGTTTTGGGAATGCCGGAGAGACACCATTGTTAGTTACCAGTACGGATTAGACGTGAGCGATTCCGGAGTTGCCCATACATTCCCCATCTCATCCCACTGACGGTAGGCTGTCCCGTATTAATACCGAACTGTCTGCCCATCTCCCCCTCCTTCATTTTGGAATCTTCTTTCTTGCCATCTCTTTCTCTTTTTTCCATTCTCCTTCCCTGGCCGGAACCCCAATTGATTCCTCTGCAGCTCATAGCTCAGATTGCATAGCGTTTATTAGAGATCTACGACGACACACACCGATGCAATGTGAGTATTTGCGCGTGACCATGCTTCATACCTTTGAGCCTTGATTATTCCCACTTCCCTCTCTGGTGTTGCGGGCGCAATTGGTCGCATCTGGACTTTCAAAAGTTTCAAAAAGAGGCAATGACGTCGCATGGCCGCCAGTCCCCGTCCTGAAGAAGCGCTGCGACCGGGGTCCGTCCCGGGTTTGTGGTACCCGATCTATTTTCAAAGGCGCCCGGAGAAAAAAGAGACCAGAAAGCACGACGCTCGAAAGAAACACAACAAGGAAATGTTGCAGCCCTTGCCGGCTATGTGAGAATTTCTGCAACGACAAGTGTTGTTTTGTGCCCTTCTGGCGCAACAATGGCGCCGGCGACGACTAGCTACGGGCCATTGGTCGGCGGAGCAGCCCGGAAGAGGCCGTATCGCAATGTCGAGCCTAGCGAAAGCCACAAGGAACCCAGAGCGGCGCAAAGCCCACGATGCAGCAAACAAGGCATCATTCTAGTTTTCAGTGCAGACAAGGACCGGGCGTCTGAGGGGATGGGTGCTTTCATTACGGCTGGGCGACCTTTGGCAGCACGCTGGATACCTACCTATTATCCACCTATGAGCTGCAGCGAGTGAGCTGGCTGGTTTCAGCGCTGAAGTAGCTCGTTGAAGAGTGGCGATGGAGGGGCAGCACATGAGCTTGCCGCAGCCAAGTTTAATGAAGCTCGCCAGTTGCATGGAGAAATACGGTAGAGACCAACCAGAAGCCTCATGAAATCAAAACGACAAAGAAGAAAAAAAGACAAACAAAAAAAAAAAAAAAA
>JAAHCF010000918.1:0-12191 GCA_038367545.1 Beauveria asiatica | reverse complement strand
TATATTAGTTAGATTTAACTACCTCTAGGGTTTACCTATAAGGAATAGTATAAAAGGATAATATCCTTTTATAGTTTTTAAAAATAACTTTTTTACCTTTTTTATATTTAATTTTTATTATTTACCTTATAATCTAGAGCCTTATAAGGTTTTCTATAATCTCTAATAATATCTTTACTTAATATAAAGCCTTTAATAATTTAGTAAGTAATAATACTACTAATTATTTAAGCCCTTATTTAAAATTATATATTTTCTATAATATTAACCTCCTAATTAGGAGTTAATAAATACTTTATATATATATAAAACCCTTAGAGGGACTATATTTCTATTAGTATTATAAACTAGTCTAATAGTCTTATAGGTGGTAGTAGATACTTTATATATTTTAGCTACTTTCTCCCTTAGTAATAATCACACTAGTACTAGCTAGATTCTAGCTACTTATAGCTATATATAAGTATATATATAGTATATACCTACTTAGTTAGAACTAGTGACTTTATAAATATAATAAGCTTATTAGACTTAAAAGAGATTAGATATATAGTATATAAAAGGCTTAATTCTTACTAGCTAGTACTAGCTAGATTCTAGCTACTTATAGCTATATATAGGTATATATATAGTATATACCTACTTAGTTAGAACTAGTGACTTTATAGATATAATAAGTGCCCCTTAACTAAAGAAAAAGAAGGTAATATCTTTATTACCTAGCTAACTAAAAACTCTTTAAATCTCTCTTCTAGTTTAACTAATCCCCTTATATACCTCTTTAATATTTCCTTAGTAAATATAGAGATTAACTAGCTAGCTATAGGAATTAACTAATAAGGTATAAGAATTAACTAACTAGTAAGTATAGAGATTAACTAGCTAGTTATAGGAATTAACTAATAAGGTATAGGAATTAACTAGCTAATAGGTATAGAGATTAACTAACTAGTAGGCGTAGAGATTAACTAGCTAGGTATAAATATTAACTAGCTAGCTAGCTAACTAGCTATTAGTAGGTATAAAGTCTATACTAATAGTAGTCTTAGCTTAGTATAGTAGTATACTAGTAATAGCCCTTAGGCCTAGTAATAAAGGTTATAGATCTATAGCCTTTAGTCTTAGATATAGCCTTTAAGGTTATAATAGTTATCTTTTAAGGTATAGAATTAATCTTTCTAGTACTATATTATCTAGTCCCTTAACTAAAGTATATATTTAAGTTAATTAATATAATCTAATAGCTAGTTAGGGCTTTATATAATAATTAATAAATTTAGATATAATAGTATAAAGATTAATAAGCTATAGGTAGGCTTCTTATAGCTAACTATTAGTATTATTAATAAGCTAGTTATAGAAATTAATAAGCTAGCTATTAGAATTAATAAGCTAGCTATTAGAATTAGCTAGTAGGCTACTTATAACTTATACTTAGTAATATAATAAAGTACTTAAAGGTATTAAAATAACTAATTTTATAATAAGAAGGTCTCTTTATAAAGACTATATATATAGCGCTTCTAATCTTACTAATATAGCTACTATACTTAAAGGTACTTATATTATTATAGCTAATTAAGGCTCTATAATAAGCCTATAACTAGAATTAAGTATAAGAAGGGTAGAAAAAGATATAAGAAGATATAGAAAGAAGGTAAGGAAGGTTATAGCTAGTTCTAGCTAGAAGGTTATAGCTTATAATAAGTAATAAGCCTATAAATAGAATTACTATATAGCCTAGTAAAAGGTATAGCTATTAACTAGTTAGTTAGTATTAGTATTATATAATTACTATAAGTTATAATTATACTAATAATTTAGTTAACTTAGTAAACTTAGGGGTAGTACTTATACTTAGTTAGTACTAATAGTGCCCCTAATAATACTCCTAGTTTAGTAGTTAGAATTAGTCCTTAATAGTAACGTAGGCGTAACCTGGGGACTAGATTAATAGTCTAGTCCTAGTAGCTATACGCTTATTATTAGTAATTACTATTACTTATTAGACTTAAAAGAGGTTAGATATATAGTATATAAAAGGCTTAATTCTTACTAGCTAGTACTAGCTAGATTCTAGCTACTTATAGCTATATATAGGTGTGTATATAGCACACACCTACTTAGTCAGAACCAGCGACTCTATAGACGTAATAATATTTATAAATTTAAATAATTATTTAAAAGTTTAAATAAATTTTATATAATACTTTAACTATTTCTTTATTTTTATATATTTATTATATAATTAATTTATAAGTATATAATTTTTAAATCTTTACTTAATAAGTAGGCATTTTAGTAGAATTTTAGGTTATAAGCGGAACTACTTATAACCTACTGCAGTTTCTAAAACATTATGGCTTTATTAAAATAGATTTTGATGTGAAAGAACAAGCATAATGAAAGAGTCTGCCCAAATAGTCCATCAACTGCGCACGGCCTATGATCACGACACGGATGAGGCTCTGGGGCATTGGAATCTAAAAGTGCTGTATTTTACAGTATAAATTCTAAAAGAAAAAGAAAAAATTGCAACAGCTTTCGTGTGCAAGTTAGATTCATGCTCCTCAGGAATAAAATCTGCCTTTCATCTCTGACGATTCTCATTTTGTAGAACAGCATTGAGCCTGGTTTCCCCATGTCCGTTACCTGCCTTGCACCTCGATGCCTGTTCGAATATGAGCACGGGAAATAATGGTTGAGATAGAACCACTACTCTAACTAGGGGATCCACAAACGGTCCGCCAGGCTGTCTCACGCAAACAACGTGACCCCAAAAGGGCGGCTCCGTGGGATAGACGTTGCAGCAGTCTGAATTGAGAGCCAGGTTCCACTGGACAATGTTAGTCCAGGAGGTGTCGTGGTCGACGCCGATGGCCACATAGTCCTCGTCCTTGTTCTTCACCATATGCGTCTCGCACTTGTCGAGGAGGCAGAGCTGCAGACCAGCAGGCACGCTGCTGCAATTGAGCATGGACGGGCTGAGGTAGTAGAGCGACGCGGCGGACACTAACTTGGCCAGCGCGATGCTGTCACAGGTGTCGCCCGCCGTGGTACTGTAAGTCTGCTTGCTAGAGCAGTCAGCGGGACGGGTAGCGGTCATGTTCATTAGTAGCAGCAGCAGCTTGGTCAGGTTGCTGAGGTTGAAGCCTAATCAACGAAATTAGCACGGATAGTAAGAGAGAGGAGGAAGAAGAACGCACGCTTGTTGACGACGGAAAGCATCTCGGCATAGAGCTCATCGCAGGCCGAGTACGGCAACTTCTGCATCATTTGCAGTTTGGTAGTGCAGCAGTATGAACAGAGGTCCTTGTCGGGAATATCTTGGAGCGAGTCGTGATCGTCCAGACCATCAATGATTTCTGTCTTCAGTCAGCCCAGATCCCATCCAAATTCGAACCCTAGACCTGCTTAAGGATTCAGTCTGTGGCTCACTTTTGTCATCGCAGTCACTCGGGTACAAAGATACCATGTCTTGTAGTGAGTTTGTCACTAGTTAACAGACCACCCTCAGCCAATCCACCTCTTGCCTCGTTTCCCAGCCGAGGCCCTCGCCTCACTCAATCTCTGCCCATCACCATTATGCCGGCCGCGATTTGCAGAGATGCAAAGCCGACATGCTACTGGACGCACGATGCAAGGAGCTTCGGGCTCATGGTATTCGGAACCTGATAACTACAGAACGGCTCCTGTATGGCCAGCCCTGAGGAACTCGATATTCAAGAACAATGATCATGTACCAAGAAACTCCAGAGAGTTCATATCGAGTTACGGCATGCGTTTCTATTCCGTCCATCGAGTTTGGCAGCCGCCCGGATGGTTCCCCGCGTGATGGCCTATTCCAATGTCACCCAGCGCACGTGAACAAGTTTTTTGGTCCTCGGACGTCCAGGTCAACCAGACCTCGTTACCACGACACGGGAACAGAGGCGACCATTCAGCGTTAGCGTTAAAAAGATCGGTACTGCGTTTTCTTTCTTTAGATACTGGGGTCCAAGGCAAAAAAAACGAGGTCGGGGTTGCTAGTGACTGCGTTGCGGTCAACTGGTCGTCCGTGACGGATGAAACGGCGACGCTGGTTTAGCAATGCAACATGATGGACGATATAGTCCGGCTCTGCCTATTTCCTTGAAATAGATAGTAAACCTACCACGAACCATATCTCTTTACCGTGATATTTAAATCCTTCAAGTTTTTGTCGTTTGCGCCCATCGACGACGTACTACTACCGCTTTTGCCCAGCGCAACATTTTCAACGCAAGACCGAACAACAACAATCAACTCAGAGGAAAACCAACGACCATGCATGACGAACCCTCCGAGATGCTACTCCAGCACCATGCACCCCTGATCCCCTCATGGACATCAACGCCCATTCCATCGCTGTCCTTTTCCGCCGGCGGCCTCCTCGCCCTCGCGGACCTCGGCACCATTGCGCGACGCACCTCTGTCGTCGGCGGCGCGTCCTGGCTCGACGCACTCGTGCTCGCCCCCGGCCTGCACTACCAGCAGGCCGCCGACGCGCTGCTCGAGCAGGCAGCAACGCTCGCCTCTGAGCCGGGCCTCGCCGCCGTGGCTGTCGAGACGCCGCCGGCGCCCGAGGGCCGGGACACTGCCGTCGACGGCTACCCCCGGAGCTACGCGATCCGCAACGTCGCCATGGCGGATTACCTGCGGCGGCTATGGGCCGGTGGAGATGCCGATGATGGGGCCGCCGCGGCGGAAAAGCAGACGGTGGTTGTTGGGGTGCGAGTGGAGAGAGGCAGGGATGCGGACGAGCCGGGACGGGTGCTGCGACGCGGAATGGCGATGCTCCGTCGGCAGCGGCGCCAACAGGCACAAGCCCCCGCCGCCGCCGTCGACGACGACGACCTCTGGCGGCTCGCCTGGCTCAGTCACCTCCTCTACGTCCTCTCCCCGCTACTCACCCTCACCGCGACCGTCTTCATGGTGCTTCTCGGCGACTTCTGGGGTCTTTCCTCGCTTCTCGCGCTCATGCTCGCCCGACTTCTCAACATTCTCAGCATCCGCCAACGCAGCCGCTGCTCCCCTTCCCCCTTCCCGCCCGCCGACAACCATCACCACCAGCTGACCGAGTACATGGTCGAGGTGAGCGCACGACGCGCCGTGCTGCTGCGCGGCCTCGCCGAGGACGTGCAGGCGGTAACAACGCGCGCTTGGCTGCGCGAGCGCAGCTCGGCCGACAGCTACCGCGAGGCCGCGGCCAAGCTGCTCGTGTATGGCGTGGCTGCGTTTGGCGGCAATATGACGCAGGC
Source organism: Beauveria asiatica (assembly GCA_038367545.1). Classification (NCBI taxonomy): domain Eukaryota; kingdom Fungi; phylum Ascomycota; class Sordariomycetes; order Hypocreales; family Cordycipitaceae; genus Beauveria; species Beauveria asiatica. The sequence goes on along the minus strand of JAAHCF010000918.1, from coordinate 6,912 downwards.
GGGATCGCTGGTGCTCGCGGGGTTGCTGTTGGCGAGCGCGGGGTTGCTGGGGCTCAGCAACGCAAAGGCGAGGGGAGGTGAGCTGCGTGTGCAAGGGAGGGTGGCGAGGCCGGAGCGAAGCACGAGAGGCGGAGAGGAGGAGGACAAGGAGGATCTGGAGCAGGGAAGATGAGGAGAGGGTTTCCGGATGTGTGAAGGGAGGTGAAAGCTTGATGCAGGTAGAGGGAAAGAGCGGTATGCAACGAGTATAATGAGGAGTTGTAATTGGATGGCGTTCGAGTTTCACGGTTCAGCTTGTTTTCGTACATGTGTTAGGGTGCATGGTATAATCATATACACGTCTTGTATTTGCACCTTTAAGCGTTCGCGCAAGGAACGTGAAACATCCTATAAAGCCAAGTTATAGTGAACAAAAACCAAGGCAACAGAAAAAGAGTCTCCTAATTGCGCCTGTTGTACAAGACAAGGCCCAGTCTCTAAACCGAAAAGAAAACAGTAAATACCCCCCAAACACGCCCCATCTTTTTGATATTGTCTCGAGAGATAGTACTATTTACAGCACCCAATAGACAGAAGCAGAAACCCGACACAAAGATGTTCCACACTAAGCGACGGAATCATCTTCCTTCTTCACTTCCGAGTCTATTGGTGCCGGCTCAGCAGCAGCATCAGCAGCAGCATCAGCAGCAGGCTCCGCGACAGGTGCCAGCTCTAGAGCCTTGGGCTCTTCTGGTGCGCTGTCTACCCTGGGCTCTGCAGGCAGCAGCGGCGGCGGTGGCGCCTCTGCAAGTCCCACCTCACCGTCTGGTTCTGCAAAGGGCGCAGGGTCCGCTACCTTGGCGGGCTCATCGGAGGTTTCGGGCTCCGGCTTCGTCTCTGGCTCGGCGGGCGACGCCGAGGCGACGGGCAACAGCGACAGCGACAGCGGCGCTGGCGGAGCGGCTTCAGGTGTAATTTGAGGCTCAGGCTCTTCGACAGCGGTGGCCGGTGGCGCTGGATACTCATAGCGCTTCGATGCCTGCTCGTCTACGGGTTCTTGGACAGCAAGAGCCTCATCCTTCTCCGGCTGAGCCTCCAGGGCAGGTTCCTCGACAATGGTCGGTGCAGGCGCATGCTCCGGCTGAGCTTGGCTCTCGTCCGGGCCGGAAATCGATGGGGGAGCGAGTTCCTTAGTCTCGTCTACAGATGCGGTGCCGACTTCGGAGGGGGCGCCAGACTCTGTAAGCGGGAACCTCACAGACGCCGAATCCTCAGGCTTGATGCTGTCTTCCGTCAGGATGGAATCATGATGCTGAAACGATTTTTCCGTATGCGTGTGCTCGGATTCTTTGCTCTTGTCCTCGTTATCGGACACCCTCGGAGATGCATCGTCAGCTTTCGGGGTCGCAATGTTGCCAACCTGTTCAGGTGGTGGAGGAAGCAAAGCTTCGCTGGGAATTGGAGCGAGCTCGAGATCGCGATTCTCTGCCGCCTCGGGCTCTTCGCCGACAATAGTAGAAGGGGGTTCGGCTACTGTCGAGCCCGTCTCGACTTCGACTGGCTTGCCAAGATCCTTGAGCACATCTGGCACCTTGGCCTCTGTTGGCGATGGCAGAACAACATTCTTCAGAGGGCTTCCTTCTACTCTAGACGGCAGATCGCTCGTAAGCGAGGCAAGTGGTGGTGCTAATGACAGTGGATTGGCGGGTAGCTTGTCGGTGGCCGCATCATTTGCTACCATCTCCTTCACCTCTACGGGAACGGGAGGGGCGTCGGTCATCGTCTCGTCGTTGTCTTTTGATTCTTCAACATTACTCGTATCCGGGAGGTCGCTATCGCCGTGCTCGTCGTCATCATCATCACCGTCGTCGCCATCCTCACTTTCATCCTCGTCGCCATCTGCCATTTCGCTGTCGCGGTTCGAAGCGTCATTGTTTCCATTCGTAGCACCCTGTGAGAAATTCATCAGCAAAAGGTCCAGACTAGATTGACCGGCAAGGCTCACGTTTTCTGCCGTCGTAGTTTGACTGGGCATCGCGACACCGTCGCCGTTGGGCACGATGGCGTGTGAAGGTCCACCTGCGATGCCGCCCCTGTTCTTCTTCTTGCCGCGACCAGGTCCAGCCTTGGTCTTACGCTTCGGCGGAGGAGGACGGCGGCGGTTGTTCTGAACTTGGGCGAGGGGCGCCGCAGGGGCCTGCACCGTCTCGACGCGTGTAGATATGATCTCGCCGCTCACGGCCTGGCCGTCGCCGAGCGTGACCTCTTCAGTGTATGGGTTACCCGCGGCGTCGACACGTCTCACGGTGGCTCTTGTGACAGTCGCCCCGTGCGCCTTGGCTTCGGGGGTCTTGCTCGCAATCGTCATAGTATTCCTTCGTCGCTTGGCAAGGCGCGGAATATCTGGCGCTTCCACGTTCCTAGGTATCTGCTTCCAGATTTTGACCGAGAAACCCTTTGGCGCGGGCTCTTCCTCCTTCTTTTCCGGCTTTTCGTTGGTGTTTGTCTCTGCCTCTGTCTCGTCTTCGTCTGTGGGCGCGGGCCGCTTATAAAGTCGGCCAGATCGAGCAGCGCGCAAGAGTTCTTGGCTATGGGGTGTCAAGAGTCCATAATCCTTTGGCATACCGTGATTCAGTTCGGTCGCCCAGATGTCGTTTACTTGTAGAGTTTCCTGCTCGATGGGAGGTGCGACGTTGACCCATTCCTGGCGCCATTGCCTCACGGGTAGGCCTGCGTCTTGTTAGTCCGCACAGAGATGAGGGCAGTGCTGTAAGAGAGTACCTTCGAAGTCATCATGCTCGGTATAGCCAGCGCGATTAGCGCGACGAGTCTGGAGAAGGTCAGTTGAATTGCGAAGGTAGTTGGCCGAGGAAACTCACACCAGGCGCCATGGTGCTTTGTTGGCACTACAACGATTGCGATCGGAAAAATTCAACAAGTATCTCACGCCGATATAGAAAGAAATCCCAGTGCCGGCGAATTGATGCGACAGCAGAGATGCGCTGATGGCCGTCCTAACAGCATCTCATGACACGGTTGATGGTGGTGCGATAACGGGAGAAGCGCCAACGGCCAATTAGTGGTGGCTGGGGCGCATTACATAAGCACGCTCTTTCAAACGACCAACTCAGTAGTGTTTCAATTCATTCAAGTTTTTTCATATCTCTGTGATGTGCAGTAGGGTATCTATCAAACGGCTGAGATTTGTATATTGTCTATTTTCCGCGAAGTGCATTCTCAGAACGCCGTGCCAACGAGGGCGACCCAGACGCCCTCCAATAAAGCAACATGTTTTTGATAACCACTCTCGTATTGTACAGATATTTGAACCAGAATTTTGGTCTCGTTGATTCGTAATTACCGGCGGGGGGTCTGGTCCATGTTAGTCCCCCAGTTCCAGGCCACCTTGCGGTAAGATGGCAGATGGCAGATGGCTTCGAGACTGGGGGTAATGCAGCATCTACTGCTTCGCCACTTGGCCAGACTTGGCAGAGTCCTGTCGCAGCTTTAAGTAAGCAAAAGTTTCCAAATGAGTAGATCAGAGGTCTTACGGAAAGTCTCGCCTCGACGACTAATCGGTCGAGCTGGTAGAATTGTCCAATGACTGTCTGGCGCTGTGATCAGAACGTTAGCAATCTCAAAACAAGTGCCAGCCGGCTCGGGACGCCCGGCTTATACCTTCATTGCTTGCAGCTCCTTGAGACCCTTCTGAATAAGTTCTTGGACCTTGCGCGAGTCCTTTTCGGCCTTGTGCTCGTGGAACGCATCTCTCGTTCGGCGCTTCGCATACTCGCGGAAGTTGTAGGCCGTGAACTGCTCACCCTGTCGCAGTAATTGGCGATACTATAAACGGGGAGAAACATCAAAGTTAGCGTACTGGAGATGGCGCTTCGGAAAATAGTTTTCAAGTTGCGGGGGGGAAAGGAGCGGGCTGATGCAATCGCGGCGCACGTCGATCGGCCAAGAAACAGTTTTTCTGACTTTGCCAACGGTCGCAAGTCGGCTTAACAACAGCGAACATGTTCATACTACGTACCAGGGAGCGAACCTGCTGCGGGGTTTCGCCTCGTAATGTTGCGACGGCAGACATTGTGCTGATGGATGTGTGGTTGAGGAAAAAGAGAAAGAGAGGTGCGATGTGGAATTCAGTGGCCGAGGAGCACTAAGGCAAGGCGCTGATGATGCCGCCTCGCTGCAATGTCGGTCTTAGTCGGGCCGTGCTTGAGCGATTGGGAGCCGGGCTCGTTTACGGGCCGCACTGTGTAATGCGGGGAAATTCAGATTAAAGCGTACGGTGCGAAAGACGGTGACACTGTAAGATCGGGGATAATCACATTCGTAATTCGACTGGACAATTCTTTTGTGAATGTAAGTTGACATGTAACATTGTAAAATCATATTACATATACAGGGACAGCCTTTATTTTTTGAATGCAATTCGACACAAGGTCGAAGTATGAATTGTTATGTACGGGGTTTTTAAAATTTCCCAACTTCATCATGGTGGTATGGACAGCTTAACTGTGCCGATTTAAGATGTGGAAACTATTTACTCGATGACGGGCCACATAAAAGAGTACGTGCCTCATTAGCAACTCACGTCGGGTTGCGTAGCTTGATCATTGCCTTGCGCGCTTGAAAACAGGCTCAAAGCGAACCGGCTGCAATGGTTGCAAAAGTGCGCGACGCCGAACAGCGAGTTTTCGGGAAATTCGGATTATTCGGGCTTGCGTGGCCCAGCCAGCGGCGACGCCCACTGGGTAAGCCGAAGTGGGCTGTTCACGTATTTTCAAGCAAAAAGACGCAAAGATACGTCTTCAAAGCTATAGAGTGACCTTCAAAGCTGAGCAATTGAGCCTCATGCAGTATCCAAGACGGCAGCGGGCGTTGCAAATGCTTGCAGGGCTCTTGTGATGGTATCATCGCAAAACCCAGGGGTGTTCATCATCTCGCTGAAGCGGGTAGCTGCCGAGTCTCCGGAAATTTGAGCAGAGAGGGTATACTGGCGCTGGGACTGATTCGGCTTCACAACAGTTGGAGTTTGGTGAGACTGCTGAGATGCGAGGAGAGGAACAAAGGCCAGATTTGTGACGGACGCGTTCAGATTGGCGAGCTCAGCGGGGTGACTGTTATCAGTCAAATTCCACTTGAGGATCTTGCCCTTTGTATGGCCAGTGACGAGGGTAGTGCCATTGTAATTCAAGGCCAAACAGGTGGCGGGACCAGCGTCGGCGTCGGCAACCCCCAAAGGTGAGTCGACCTGAACGACAATGGAAGATAGCTCAGCGCTTCGCGAGCCGAGAAGTGGTTTATCACCAAAGAACTCGACGAGGAAAATAGAACCATCTTCGGCCGCGACGACGAGGGCACGAGCACAGGGGTCCAGAGTGGCGCAAAGGGGTATCGAGGGGAAGAGCAGAGTCCTCAATACTTGACCAGTCTGGTAATTCCAAATGATGCAGGTCTTGTCCTTGCTGGAAGAGACACACAGGCTCGTCTCGGCATTGTCGCCAGGGCCTACGACGAGGGACGTGATGGCTCCACGGTGGTTGGAGAGGGTCAGGTCGGGCTCGAAGCCGGGATCGGCACCGTACTCGAGCAACCTGGCCAGGGACCAAACGTTAATATTTGAGTCATCAGAAGCAGTCAACACGTAGTTGTCTGTAGTGGCGAGACAGGAGATTGCTTGCACATGGCAAGGAGGCGTGGTAATGAGGCGGCCAGTTGATGTCTACACGTCACTGCGTCAGTGGGTTATTATGGATAAATGAATACAGTATTTGGGAAAATAAGAAAAAAAAATGAGAGGGAGACAAAGACAAAAGAAGTAGCAACACAAGTGGCGACACCGAGTATGCAAGTTGAACTGAAGCATAGGGGCGGATATGGGTGGTTTCTAGATGCTGATGTGCTATGGGTATAAAAAAGTAAACCTACCTCCCAGAGAAGTAATCTGCCGTCGGCAGTTCCAAGCAGCAAGACGTTTCCTGCGAGGGCTATACTTCGTATCCTCTCCTGAAAAGAGACGAGGGTTTCTTGGGTGCCACGTTGGCGCGAGTAGACATGGACATGGGCTTTTTGGTCCTGGGCGGCGAACACGTGGTTGTCGCTGACGGCGAGGCAGTTGGGACCAGCAGAGCTCTTTTTAAAGGAGGCTTTGAGACGCCACGCGGGTGCGATGGTGTGGATGTAGATGCCGACGTCTTTGGGCACGGCAGTGTTGGCAGCGATGGGAGGGCCACAGACGGCGGACACGAGCTCCTCGGTGAGCATTGGTATGAGTTGTTGGGCTTGATGTGGTAATTGGAGCTGTTCTTGCTTCAAGGGCAACGGTATGCAGACGAGATGGTGGTGCAACGGCTTTTGGCTCGACCAGCAGAAAGGGACCAAGTCAGGCGTGCCTAGCCTCAATTGGTCTTGGCTGACTGCGCTTGGATGGTGGAAATGATGGAATAGGCGTCAATAGAGGACGATGAAGGGATGCGAAATGATGCGAAATGTGTGGCGCGAATGGACCGGAAAAGTAGAAAAAAAAAAAAACTGATGATGGTGGTGATGATGATTTTTTTGACGTGGAGACGATGGCCAGAACCTGGAGGAGTGGATAACGAGTTGAGACAGAGGTGCTGGGATTGACAAGGCACTTGCTATTATTATTAGGTAGGTAGTTAAAAGAAGGACAAGAAAAAAGTACTGTAGCGCTGTAATTTAGTAACTTCAGGGACCCCCCTGATCAACTTTTACCTTAACTACCAGGTACGAAGTACCTACAGTGGGTGTAAGAGCTAAAGATGGCTGCACGGCTGCGCTGTGAATTAGGCGGGAATGACGTGCCTTCGTCCTCAAATGGCTGTCTGAATGGTTTGCGCCCGTCACAACGTCAACGCCACGCCAAGCTCATGAACTACAACTTCATTCTGCCAAGCCATGTTT
>JAAHCF010000917.1:0-12199 GCA_038367545.1 Beauveria asiatica | reverse complement strand
ATCCTAGATAAACTAGTTTTACTTATAGCTAATTCTAGTAAACTATTTAAAGTTAAAACTAACGCCTTAGACTATATACTTAGAGGATAACTTAGATAACGAGATAATAAAGGATAACTATATCTAGTTACCTTCTTCTTAAAGAAACTTTATAGACTAGAATTAAATTATAGTATATATAATAAAGAACTTATAGCTATTATTAAAGCCTTTAAGGAATAGAAATACTATTTAAAAGGAGTAAATTATAAGGTTAAGGTCTATACTAATTATAAGAACCTAACCTCCTTTATAACTATAAAGGATCTAAATAAATAATAGATTAGATAGTATAAAACCCTTATAGATTATAACTTTAAGATTATATACTATAAAGGATCTAAAAATAGAAGAGTAAATATACTTAGCTAAAGAGAGGATTTAAGATTAGAAGAATAAGTAGATAATATACTCTTATTATATATAACTAAGGATAAGAACCTTATATTAGGCACTTAAGAGATTAACGCTATATAGTAAGTTAAACTAGATAATATATAAATATAAAGAATTATATTATATATAAAGAAAGATAGTTACCTAGATAATTAAGAAATAAAGCTATACCTATCTAAAAAAGGTAAGACCTTCTTATATAATAAGTAATAATATATACCTAGTATACTCTAAGAGTAGCTTATTAAGGAGATATATAAATACCTATTATATAGATATTAGGGTATAGGGAAAATAATTAATAGAGTAAGAAGATTATATAACTTCTTAGAAAATAAGAAAATAGTATAATAAGTTATAGATAAATATAATATATATAAAAAGATAAAAATATTATAATATATACCTTATAGGGAACTATAGCTAATACTACTATTAGAATAAGTATAATAGATAGTTATAATAGACTTTATTATTAAGCTACTAAAGTTAAAAGAACCTATAATAAGAGTAGTTTATAATAATATCCTAGTTATTATAGATAAACTTATAAAATATACTTACTATATTCTTTATATAGAATTAAGTAATACTAAAGACTTAGTATATATATTCTTTAAGACTATTATTATATAATATAGATTATTACTAAAGCTTATATTAGATTATAATAAATTATTTATATTTAACTTTTAAAAATACCTAATAGAAACTATATAGATTAAGTAAAGCTTATCTATAGTATTCTACCTATAGATAGATAGTTAGATAGAGATTCTAAACTAAATACTTAAATAATACCTATAAAACTATATTAACTACTAATAAGATAATTAAGTAGTATAGCTACCACTTATATAATAGGCTTATAATAGCTCTAAGGTTAATAATATAAAGATATTACTATTTAAGGCGAACTATAGATTTAACCCTACTATTAATATATATATAGCACACATTATAAATATACTAGTAATAACTATATATATAAAAATAATTATAGAAGTATAAAAACACTTATAATAAGAATAGATATTTTTATAAAACTAAATAAAATATTATATAAATAAAAAGAGATTACTAGCACTAATCCTAGAGGAGGGATATAAAGTATACCTTATCTATAAAAATATTAAAATAAAGTAACCTAGTAATAAACTTAACTAGAAGAAAATTAGACTATTCCTTATTAAATAGAAAATATTAAACACTAACTATAAACTATTACTACTAGATAGAATAAAAATCTATCTAATATTTTATATATTATTACTTAAGAAAGTACTAGATAATTCTACACTTACTATAAGAATTATAGTTAATAATACTAATAAATATAAAGTTAAGAATATACTTAGGATATAAAGAAATAATAAGAATTATTAATATCTTATTAAATAGAAGAACTATCTAAACTCTAAAAACACCTAAGAGCTAAAGGAGAACCTTATAAATTATTTAGACCTACTTTAATAGTTTAATAAGTAGCATTCTATATATCTAACTTAGGCTTAGGTATCTAAGATAAATCTAAGAAAATAACATTTTAATCTAATATATCTATATAGCCTAAAGACTATACCTATATAATAGCTTTAGACTTAGCTTATTCTAACTTATTAAGTTCATTAAGGGACTAGAGACTACGCCTAATTATAATAGAACCCTAAGTTATAAGTAACTTATATTATTTTTATAGACACTCTAGTTTTACTAGTGCCTTAGAGGACTTATATTAAAGATATTAAAGAAGGATAGCGGCCTTCTCCTCTTTATAGTAAAGACGTTAGGATTTAGAGATTATTTAATTAAGAGAAGAAACTAGTACGCCTAAGCTATTATAAGAATAACCTTAATAAATATATTCCTTATACTAAGAAACGCCTTCTATTATCTTATAGGAAAGCTTCCTTAAGTAATAAAAAAAATAAGGTATAATATTAACTCTAAACTCCTTAATAGTAGTAGCTAGTTTAAGATACTACTTAGTTTTAGTAAAATAAGGCTTAGATATATAGTTAAATATAATAAAGTATAATAATAATATAAGAGGAAAAACCTATAGGCATAGTATAAAAAGACCTAAGGCAGATACTATAGCCTTAAGAATAAGACTAATAGGGGAGGAGTATAATATTATAAATGCTAATAAAGATATAAAGCGACTAGGGCAGCGACCTAAAGGAGTAACTAGGCGGGCACTATAGATATACAGCTAAAAGATAAATAGGTCACGTAACTAGATTACCGTGGATTACGGTAAGCTAGTAGTGAGCTAGTAGTGAGCTAAGGGTAAGCCAGATCACTAGATCACGGGGTAAGCTAGAGTGATCTAGGGCTATAGTAGAGAGATAGATAAGTACTTAAGGAGGAGGTATTCTTATAGCTAGGTAGTCTAGATCTCTACTAATTAATCTAAGTAATTCTAAGTAATTAGTTTTAAGAGTTCTACTCTTAATGATTCCTTACGCTAAGATACTACTTAAGTGGCTACTCTATAGTATTTAAACCTAACTCACTACCTAAGAAATAGACTAACTATAGATTAGGATTAAGCTATTGTTATACTAGTATCTTAATATTATAAGATAATATAGTTATTATTTAGATTAAGAATATTTAAATACCTTAGAAGAGTTTTTTAAAGAGCTTAAGCTAAGAGTAGTTTATTTCCTAGATAATATAATAACCTAAAATACTTTATATTTAGCTTTTAGAGTCTAAGCCTTTTTTAGTTTACTAATCTTATATTCCTTAACTTTTTTATCTTTCTTTAGTTAAGAATACCTTAATCCTTATTCTAGTTCCTTATTTACTTAACCTATACCTTATTTCCTTAAATAAAAACTCTATTTATAGGCTATTTACCTAATACTCTTATATTATAAGATAATTTAATTATATTCTTAATTATAATACTTTAATTATATTAATAGTATTTTACTTAACTAGATTAAGAGTAAGTCTTTTATAGTTAATATTATAGTTATATAATCCTTTATTTTCCTTTATAATAAGCTAAACTCCTTTTTTAAGTATTAATCTTATAATTATTAGTCTTAGTATTTTTTTAATAAGAGACTACTTTAATCCTTATTTAGCTTTATAATATTTTATTTATAATTCTACTTTTAATCTTAGATATAATTATAAGTTATTTATTTACTATTTTTTTATTTATATCTTAGTTTAATAATAAAACCTTTTTATAATTATAAAGCTTAGTAACTATTATAACTTAAAATAAACTATCTTTAAATCTTTATATATTATTAAGCTTATTAGCTCTTTTAATAGCTTTTCTTCTAAGCTTTTATTATAATAACTCTTTAATACTCTTAACTAATAATTAAGGATAACTTAACTATTAACTAAAGTTTCTTTTTACTATAATCTCTATTATAATTATTATTAAGGGAGAAAGTAACTAAAATATATAAAGTATTTACTATTACTTATAAGACTATTAGACTAGTTTATAATATTAATAAAAATATAATCCCTTTAAAGGTATTATATATATATAAAGTATTTATTAACTCCTAATTAGGAGGTTTATAAAGTTAAAAAAGTATAATATTAAATAAAGGCTTAAATAATTAATAATATTATTACTTATTAAGTTATTAAAGATTTTATATTAGGTAAAGATATTATTAGAGACTAAGGAAAACTATATAAGGCTCTTAATTATAAGGTAAATAATAAAAATTAAATATAAAAAGGGTAAAAAAGTTATTATTAAAAACTATAGAAGGATATTATCCTTTTATATTATTCCTCGTAGGTAAACCCTAGAGGTAGTTAATTCTAACTAATATACTATATTTAACTATTTAACTTTATAGTTTTATATATACTTAATATAAAGAATTTAATAGTAAATATATTATCTTAAAAACTAATAAAATTATTTAATCTTTTAAAAATAAAGTATAAAAGGGATTTAAAAGAGTTTATTAACTTAGTACTAAATTCTATATATAATAATATCTTACTCTTTAGATTAAGATATAATAATAAAAGTTAATTAATAATAATATTTTTAATAATAGCTTAATATCTAAAAGGGATAGTTCTTAATTAAAGGTATAAGTTTAAGAATAATATAAATTAGTATCTTTTTTATAAAAAAAACTTATATTAGAAAGTTCTAAAGAGGCTTAAGCTACTCTTACTAGTTAATAATTTAAAAGTTAAAAAGAAAATAATTAGTAAGGCCTATAATTTTTTTAAATATAAAAAATCCTAAATTATAAATAAATAAATTAAAACCTAATACTTTTAGCTAAAGATAAATAAAAATATATAAACTATTATCTAGTCTTATAAATTATATTAAAAGTAAATAATTATATATAAAATAAAAACTATATAATATATAAACTTTATAAGACTTATAAAGAAAATATACTTTAATTTATAATATATACCTAATAATTAAGAATATAAGTTTCTTATAAAGGCTAGGTATAATTTTACTAGCTAAGTAAAAGTAATACTAGTTAAAAGTTATAATTTAATTACTATATTTAGATTTATTAAGAAATTACTAGGTAAATATAATATATTTATAAAAGTAATTATTAATAGTAGGTTAGAGTTTAAGGGTAAGTTTCTAATTATATTATATAATTAAGTTTATAAATATATAATAATTTTAAAATATAATCTAAAAGTAAATAAAATAATAAAAGTAAAATATTATAATATAATATCTACTATAACTAAGATAATTAAGCCTAGTATAATAACTTAGTAATACTTACTAAATATAGTTTTATTTATAGACTAGATATTAGTATAAGTATCTTATAGAAGATCCTCTTATTAACTATTATTTAGTTAGTACCTAATTTTATTAATAGAATTAATAATCTTAACTTAAAGGTTAATAAGTTAAGATAATATATAAGACTAATACTCTTTATTTAAAGCTAAGGTAAAAGTTCTTTTAAAGTATTATAAAGATATTAAGACTATATACTAAAAAGTCCTTAAGTTCTAAAAGTAACTAGTAGCCTAAATAAACTAATAAAATAAATTCTAACTATAAAAACGCCTAATACTAGTAAATATACTAGTCTTAATATATAATATAGTTTAAAATAATAATTTATTTTAAAATATAAAAATAAAATTATATTAATAAAGTCTTTATAAGATAGTAAAATATAATAAAAGGATAAAAGTATATTATCTTATAACCTTAAATAAAATTAATTTACTTAAAATATATATTACTAATTAGTTAAAGGTATTTTAAAGAAATAAAGTAAAATAATAGTTTTATAAAGAAGATAAAAACTAAACTAATCCTTTAGAGGATAACTCTAAAAGTAATACTAAGAGTAGTAAGTATATCTTAGAGGATAATAAGGGAGCTCTTAATCTAAATAAATTATAAAATAATAAATTATAATATTATAATTTATAATATAAAAGGCTATAAGAAAAACTATAAAAAACTAACTTTAAAAGTAGAGGACTTATTATAAATATACTTATAATATAAGATAAAAATACTAATTAATATAAAATTATAATTTAAATTATAAGTTTCTAGTTTTTATAAAAAAGCTTATAAAAAAGATAATAATAAAATAAAAAGATAAAACTAAAAATATTAATTATTACTATTAAAAGGAAGTATATAATAAAAAGCCTTAATTATAAGTAAAATAGCTAGTTTTTTATATTTTATTTTTATTTTTCTTATTTATAAGAAATTATACTTAACTTATTAAAAGGAAACTTTTATTATTATTTAATAACTCTTAGCCTATTTATAGTCTTTAAGAATAACTAGTAATAAAGTTAAAGAGTAAATTATTAGTTTAGCTAGGTAAGATAAAAAGGAATTAGCTAAATACTAATAACCTAATCTCTATATAAGCTATATTTATTATCTTCTAAACCCTTTAGAGGCTTTTAGTATTTAAAGTATAACTACTAGTTATACTATTAACTAATAACTTACTAGATATAGTTTTTATATAATTTACTAAGAATACCTAAAATAAAGATATAGTCTTAGAAAAAGTATAAAATATAAAAATACCTTAAGGTAATATTTAATATAAAGATAACTAAATAATAAGTATAGAATTAAGGGTTTTAATAGCTATATATTTAGATTAAAAATACTTTTTACTTATTAATATAATTAGATACTACTCTAAAGATAAGACCTAAATAGGTCTTAGTCTTAGTAAGAAGATATATACTTTATACTTTAAAAAGAAAAGTATATTTAATAATTATCTTCTAAAATACTTAATTAGCTAAATAAAATTACTTTTAAAACTATATTATTAATACTTAGTCTTTTAGTATAATAAAAAAGAATATAAGCTTAAGATAAAGTAAAGTTTTATATATATTATAACCTCTACCTCTAATAATAAAAAAATAAGGTTATATATAGTCTAGATTATTAGTTATATAAGAGATTAGGAGTTATAAAATACTTATATAAGGGACTTAAAGCTTATTAAAGTAATATTAACTATTTACTATTTACTATAAATAATAATATTAGTTAAAGCTTTTTATATTAGATATAGTATTAAAGAGAGTATAGATATTAAAAAGCTTTTAATTAAGTATTTTAAAGGTCTTAAATTTAATTATAAGACTTAAAAGATAATTAAGTAAAGAGGTATTAAGATAATTAAGAATATAAGGAGATTTACTTAAGTAAGGTAATTAAGAGGATAAAAAGAAAAAAAGAAAAGGAAAAGAAGAAAATTATAAAAAAAGAGAAAATATAAAAGAAGAAATATATTAGCTATTTAAACTATAAAAAATATATTATAGTTTTATATATATTTATTATAATAAAACTACTAATTAATATAAACTAATAGCCTTATATACTTAATTTACTAGATTAGTTAGTAATTATATTATTTATATAAGCTATATTTTTTATCTTTTCTTTTTTTTTCTTTCTTTTTTATATTCCTTTAAAGCTCTTTATACTTTATCTTTATTACTTAAAACTCTTAATCTTAACCCTAAAGGTTATTACCTTTAAGCCTATTATTACCTTAATATCTTTAAGACCTTTTTTATTTTTATTAATTAAGTAAGGAATTTATTTTTATATATATATTTTTTTTTATATTTTATAACCTAATCTATAGTTTATTATTTTATTATATTTATTTTCTTTTTCTTTTATATACTAAATAGTATTTACTTAATTTCTAATTCTTTATTTTATTATATAAATATTTTTATTATTATTTTCTTTTTTATTTTTATTTTTTATTAAAATAACTATAATATTTTATCTTAAAATTAAAAAAAAGATAATAATTATTTATACTATTTTTTTAAAAAACAGAATAAGTTAATTTACTTATTATTAAATCTTACTTATATTATTTACTAATCTTTTACTTAAGAACTATATAATTAAAAAAAAAACCTATTTTACTCTTTAATTAAGAGAATCTTCTCCTTTAAGATATTTAAAATAACTTTTATTATATACTAAATTACTTTAAGATTAAAGAGGGATCTTAAGAAAAGTATCTTATATTATACTTCTAGTTTTATAATATACTCTTAAAAAGTAACTAGGCTAAAGATACCTCTCTTTTAACTATACTTTAGATTATTATTTAAGGACTAGAAGAGGTTATTTGTGAGGTCGTAGTGAGAAGAGTGCCTGTATTTAGCTATATGCCCCTATGGTCGTGATGGTGCTAGGAATTATCGCTGCCCCGTCTCTGCTTACTCGCCTCGACGCCGCAGCTAAGTACTTGTGCGTTCCCGACGTGACTCTGCCCTACCCTCGGTGTCCCCGTTCCGTGTGTCCCCGCTCACTTCCTCCCTGTGTACACGCCACGCCCCCTTAGGGCCCTGATATTATTATAGTTATTTTTACTAAATTTCTAATTAAAGACTACTCTTAATTAGAAATATATAAACTTAATAAGTCTAAGGATAAAATAAAAGCTAATTAGGAGTTTATAAAAGGAAAACTTCTTTTTAAAAGCTTAATTAAAGATAATTAATATTATAAGATAAGTCTACTAAGCTATAAATTCTAAATTAGCTTAGTTAACTTTATAAGCTAGAAGAACTTATTTAAAGAAATATATTAAGTAGTTTTAGTATTTAATAATAGCTTAAGAACTTTATAAATCTTTAATTTTATTATAAAAGAAAAAAGTATAAAAGTAAAGATAATAACTTTAATATTTTAATAATAACTTATTAATATATATTTCCCTTATAATTTCTTTATATTTACCCCTAATATTAATAATTAAGGAAATAAATAGTCTTATAATTACTTAGTACTTTATAATATTATATTACTATTATAAAGCTATACTAGTAATATCCTATTAAAGCTAATAGGTAAAATATAAGAAAAGAAGAAGATACTTAAGCTAATAAAGTTATTAGTAAATAACCCTAAGCTAGTTTTTATAATAAGGCCTTATAATCTAAAACTCTCTAAGCTATACTAAATAAACTAAAATAAATTATATATAACTTAAGTCTTAAATAAGAATCTTTAAGTAAATATTTTATATTATATATTAGTAAATAAGTTAAGGATTAAAAAAGTACTTTTAAAGACTTACTAGCTTAAGCCTATTAGTAATAGTCTAAATAAGGTTTACTACTTAAAGCTAACTAAGTAGTCTATATTTAGTAGCTTAGTTTTATATAAAGTAAGTAAAAAGCTTTTAAAGGACTAGATTAGTATATTTCTTAAGAATAATTAGTAAGAATAATATTAGTCTTTATTAAATTTATAGTTTATTAGATACTTTAAGGAGTTTATATTTACTTACCCTAAAAGAATAGAAGATATTCTAGTCTATAATATTATAAGTATAAAGAAATACTTACTAATCCCTACTCTTTAGATATCTTTAAAGAAAAAACTTAGTAATATAATAAATCTTTTAAGTTAAGAGTAAATATAATAAAAAAGTCTTATATCTTTAAAAAGTAAGATAATAAGCTTTAATAAATAACTATAAAATATAAATCTTAAATAAGCTATTATAATAATATTAAGTATTAGCTAAAGTAAATAAGGTTTTAAGCTAATAAACTATTTAAACCCTAATAGTCTTAAAAGCCTTTTAGTTAAGTTAAGGATAATAAAACCTCTAGAATAAAAGTTAAAGAGGCTATTAAGTAAAGAGTTTATAATTACTAGGATATTAAATACTTAGTAATAATTTTTCTTAGCTACTTAAGAGTTTACTTTATTAATAGTATCTTAAATCTCTTAATATTTTATAACCTTTTAATAAGCCTTTATTATAAAGGATTAAGTAATTTATAAGCTAAGAGATACTTTAATTACTTAAGGAATACTAATCTTAAAGGAGTTTAAATAAAAAATTAAATCTACTATAATTATAAACTAAAGTACTAATAAAGATAATTAAGCTCTTAGTATTATTAAAGATTAAGATAATATTATTTATAAGTAGTTTATATAGATAAATAAGCTTATATTATTTAATAATATATTTATACTAAACTTTAATATTAATAACTCTTTTTTATATCCTTAATATATAAGTTAGCTTTAAAACTAAGGAAATTAGACTTTACCTTATAATAAATATATTTTAATACTTAAGCTAAGTAAAGAGAAGATAGTATTATTAAAAACTATAATTATTAGAATTATTTAACTATTATAAGGAGATATAATATAAAAGTAATTAGTAAAGGCCTTATATATAACTATTATTATAGGATCTTTAATCTCTTTTATCTTAAATAGACTAGTTATTATTAATATATAAAAAAGGGTTTATAATATTATTATTATATATTAAGTTATATACCTAATCTTAGTTAAAACTTAAGTATTATAACTAAAGGCTTAAGTTAATTTTAAAGCTATTAATAAAAAAAAGAGCCTTATAAATCTTTAAGGAATAGTTAGCTAAGTATATTAAGATACTTAAGAAAGCTATTAAATAGTAAGCTATTAAAGAGAAGGCTACTTTTAAGGAATAAGCTACTAAAGAAGAAGCTATAAAAGAAAAAAATAAGTTAAGTACTAATAAGAAGCTAGATTAGCCTATTAGCTTTACTAGAAGCTAAGTTTATTATTAGATAAGGATATATTAACTAAAGTTTAAGGTTTAAAGAAAAAATCTTTATTTTATTTTACTATTTAGTATTTAGTTATTTACTTTTAAGTTAAAAAAGATAAAAGAATTCTTTATATAGGTTTTATTACTATTCTATAGTTATTTTTTTTTATTATATAAGGAGAATTATATTAGTTAAATTTAATTACCTTTAGGGTTTACTTATAAGGATTAGTATAAAAAGATAATATCCTTTTATAGTTTTTAAAAATAACTTTTTTACCTTTTTTATATTTAATTTTTATTATTTATCTTATAATTAAAAGTCTTATATAATTTTCTTTAATTTTTAATAATATCTTTACTTAATATAATACCTTTAATAATTTAATAAGTAATAATATTATTAATTATTAAAGCCTTTATTTAATACTATACTTTTTTAACTTTATAAACCTCTTAATTAGGAGTTAATAAATACTTTATATATATACTAAACCTTTAAAGGGAATATACTTTTATTAATATTATAAACTAGTCTAATAGTCTTATAAATAGTAGTAAATACTTTATATATTTTAGCTACTTTCTCCCTTAGTAATAATTATAATAGTCTTAAGGATAAGACTAATAAAAAAGAGATATTATATTATAAATATTATAATTATAAGAGCTAAAAGTTAAAATAACTAAAAAGAGGACTTATAAGTAGTTTAGTTAAGATATAAGGTTATATAACTTTATAAATAACTAAAGAGATTAAAGTTTAATTAAGATAGTTATAAGTAATATAACTAAATTATTAATTAAGTTAATTAGAAGTTTATAATAAAGAGATAACTAAGTACTTAAGGAGAAGGTATTTTTATAACTAAGTAGTCTAGATCTTTACTAATTAATCTAAGTAATACTAAGTAATTAGTTTTAAGAGTTCTACTCTTAATAATCGCCTAAGCTTAAGATACTACTTATTACTACTCTAGTAGCTTTTAACCTAACTTACTTCTTAAGAAATAGATATACTATAGATTAGGATTAAGCTATTATTATATTACTTTACTTTAGTTAAAAAAAGCTTTTTAAATATCCTTTTTAAATACTTTACTTTACTAATTAACTATTACTATTTTATCTTTTTTAGTAAGGTTAGTATCTTTTTAACTTTTATTAAAGAATTTAGTATTATCTTTATTATTTTAAATAATAAATTTTACTTTTTTTATAACTTTTAAAAAAATATTATTATTTATATTATTATTAATTAAATACTTATTTTATTAACTTAAGAATTAGTAAAATTATTAACTTTTTTATTAATATTTTTAATTTTATTTTTAATAATTCTTTATAGTTTTATTAGACTTAAACTTTTTTAGTTATATAATTAATTATTATTTATAAGTTATTAATTTTATTATTTTTTATTTTTAAAATATTATATATTTCTTTAAAAGCTTTATTAAGTTTATTTATTTTTTTTATTACTTTTATTAACTTAATTATTAATAATATTAATAAACTTTTATAGCTTTTTAATATTATTATTAAGCTTTTTTAGTTTTATTTTATAATTTAATATATTTATTAGGATATTTTATTATATTAATTATTATTATATAATAAAGTTATTACTTATAATTTATATTAAATTTAGTTAGTTAATTATTAAAAATATA
>JAAHCF010000916.1:0-12210 GCA_038367545.1 Beauveria asiatica | reverse complement strand
TTTTTTTTTCCTTTTTTTTTTGGATTTTATTGAATCTAGAGCAAGCAAAAATCACCATAAAACGATCTTCAAGTCCCTCATCATCTCAACCCTAGTTACCAATTATTTTGCACCCACCTCAACCAAAACAGAAAGCATCCGTAACTAATAAAACAATTCCGTGCCCAAATCGCTGCCGACATAACCTGCAATCCCAACTCTTTGCCTGCTTAAAAGTGTCTTTCTTATTTTTTTTTTGTCTTTTGTTTTTCCGGTTTCAATTCCTTTCAAATGTTTTTTTTTCTTTGGGGGTTTTTCGTGAGTTGAGGATCCTCTGCGGGGGTTACTCAGAAGTTAAAGAAAGGACGTATGTACGCGCCAACGGCTGCCACGAAATCGTAAATCGTTCGGCGGGGTTCGATCTTGGGCAAGACATGACCTGATACCGCCTCCGGATTAACGGCTTGCACCGGATCAATAGTATCGTCTGCAACATCCGGAACCAAGTTCTCTGACGAAGAAGGCTCTGTCGAAGGCTCTGTCGAAGGCAAGCCCCCATTTTCATACGTTGGAGGCGGAACTGGGAGTGGCTTAAAGTTTCGGATGCTGGCAGGCGTATACCAGATTGGATCGAATGGCAGAACTGGAGTCTCATTGACTGCCGTGCTTGGAACATAAGCAGCTCCCCATTCCCTTGTCGAAGGATCGGGGGCCGGCCAATGCTCGGCTTGACCGTTAGTCGAACCAGTAGGAGCTGCCCAAGTTCTCTGCGTAAAAGTTGACAATCCCTTCAAAGGATGTATCGGAGCAGGAGAAGCTAGCCGAGTTGGAGCAGAAGTAGTTGTCGTTGCCCAACGTTGACGTAGACTAGAGGAACAGTTGGAAGCAGAAGTAGTTGCCGTTTCCCAGAACTGACTGGATGAAATGTTGGAGGCAGAAGTAGTTGCCGTTGCCTCATGTTGAGAGGATGACCTGTTGGATGCAGACCGATTTGCCGCTTCCCATCGTGAACGATTTGCCGCTTCCCACCGTGAATGAGGTGGAATATTGGAAGCAGAAGTAGTTGCCGTTGCCCCACGTTGAGAGGATGACGTGTTGGATGCAGAACCATTTGCCACTTCCCACCGTGAATGAGATGGAATATTGGAAGCAGAAGAGGTTGCCGCTTTCAAACGTCGACGAGCAATGACAAGAAGAGCTACTGTTGACACAAGTTGCTCACCCAAGAGTGCGAAATCAGACACAACATTAGCTGTGTTGGCAGCGGACTCTGGCGTCAAAGTCTCTGAAAGATCTGAAATGTCTGAAGCAAGTGAAGAGATCGTCGTTGGGTCAGTGGGCTGCACTTGCGAAGCATCTTTCGGATCTGGAATGTTGGATGAAGAAGGATGGGCTGTTGGAGCAGTGGGTTGCGCTTCCGAAGCAACGTTCAGACCTGGAATGTCGGACCAATAAAGATGCACCATTTCCCAAATTTTGGCAGATAACAATTTCACTTCAGAATCAAGATACGAAGTGTCCGAAACAGAAGGAGTTGCCTTTGCTTGAGTTTGATCAGATGAGGTATCCAAATCAGATGCATCCCGAGCTGTTGGGGCAGGAAGCTGCGCCTCCAGAGTATCGTTGAGATCAAGCTCGGAGATATCCGCACAGGAATCATAATCGTCCGGTGACATATCAGTCAAGTCAATCTCTGAGTTAGAAGGAAGAACCGTTGCCCCGATTTGACCAGATGAGACATTCGATCCAGACACATCTTGAGCTGTTTGGGCAGTGGGCTGTGCCCCTAAAGTATCGTCGAGATGAAGCTCGGAGAGATTCGGACAGAAAATCGAATCGTCCAATGGATAATCGATATCTGCCCAGTCGTCGATGAACTGAGAAGACACGTCAATCGGTTGATGGTCTCTGTCGACCACGGCGTATGGGCCTTGGAGCTGGCCAGCTGACGTGCCTTCTTCTTCGCTTGAGTATGCTGTATCTGGATACGGGTGAACATCTGGCTCCTTGGAAGGGTCCATGATGTCGTGTGAAGTGAGTTATCTGTGAATAAGAGGGTTTTGGGAATGCTTATTTCGAACTGATAGTTGAAAGAAGATGATAGGGAGAAGGAAAGAAGTAAAGAGGACTAAGAATGAGGACTCTGCTGGTTAAATATTTTTCTAAGATATTCCTCTTTCCATGGGAAAATCATCATGGTTTCGTGGCGCGTAGCAGAGCGCGCCTCTTGGAAGTGTATTTACTTGCCATGGCATGGTCACGAAGTGCAGCTCAATTGCCGTATTCCATATGGCGGTACAATCAAATGCTACACGCGGGTTTGATATTACTGGAGCTGCTCATTCTGCTCATTCAATGTTGAAGAGTTAAATCTGCGTGGCGGCTGCCGCCTCAAAAGGTATTTACTATGCGCTGTAGCTTACAAGGTTTGGCGGCTGAATTGGATTGCCCCTTTGAGACTGTTACGCGAACAGCGGCGGGTAAATTGGTGCGAAAATTGAGTTTGGTGGATTTGATACTGTAGTTTTTTTGCTTTCTTGTATTAACCTTGTTACTAGGTGCTTGTTGCCTGCTACTGTCTATAGCATGCTGTTTGAATGGGTAAGCCGTAATTAGTAGCTCATGTCAGGATGGTACAGTGCCTCCAGGTGATTCCGAGCAGTACCTTGCCTCCCTCCTAGTAGTACCTCTTGTACGGATTATGGGGAATTGGATTGGTGATGATTCACTCTGTTAACTACCATACCCACTGTAATTTCAGCGGGGACTATATCGACAGCTGTCGACAATGGCAACCAATAGACGCCGAAAAGGGAGCAAGTGACAAACTGTTGGAAATTGAAATCCTTGTGTAGAGAAAGTGCAATTTCAGCTAATTTCGGGCCTGCCAATTAAATAACCGTTCCCCGTTGAACCAAGGTGCTGTGTCGCAAGATGGCTAGTCTGGTTAGCAGTAGTGAACCCTTTGCATAATTGGTGGGTCGATCTTGATCTTGGCCATTTGACGTCATAGCTGGGCTCCAATGACAAGATGCAAGGCGTGTGCAAGGCGTGCATGAGCCTTTTATTTACCCCGACCTCCCGCACGTCCAAATGGCGGCCGCTCGAACTAGACTTTGTCTGCACAATCACCTCTGTATCTGGCGACACGCAGGCCGACGGATGCGATGAGCAGAGCACTTGGGAGGGAGGCGATGCGCGCTGCTGCTGGCTGCTGGCTGCGTAAACAAGTCGTTGGGTCGGCCGGACCAGGGTGTCGTGCCCTGCAACAGATCAGGCACGTCCACTCGTGTGCCCCCAGACATGTTGCGGCCGGAAAGAGTTGGGATCCCTCTCGATATAGGGGCGCCGACACCTCGGTTTACGATAGAAACTTTGCCAAAGTGGCGCGGGCATCTACAGCCACGGTATATCAGCGGGAAAAGCCTCACGAGTCTGCCGTCCAAAAAGAAGCGGAATTAAACGAGGCCGAGGCCACCAAAGATACAGACGCAAAGGGTGCGTCCATCGTGCCGCCCCTCTGACAACTGCTACGCCCTTTATTCTAACACGCTGCTATAGGACGTATCTTGACGACCCCGACACGACTTTTGAAGCTTGTACTTCCTCTACCTTTTGATGCTAGGCAAGAGCACATTAACAAACAACATGCCGAGAAAATACAAGAGAACAAGCAGTCAACTCCTCCTCTTGCTCTGCTGATCCACCCACATCAACCGTTATCGTATCTTGAGCGGCTGATCCAAGCAGAGCTCCCTCCGCTCCAATTGGAAAAGAAGGAAAAGACGCCGGATGTTGATTTTTGGGCCGAGGTGGACAAAGAGGCCATCCCCGAGCAGACTGGTGCAAAGGCTAGTAACGTTGCCTCGTCTTCAGGTCTCGGGCATGAGGGTCCTGCCCACAAAAACAAGAGCTGGGTGAGATGGAGCTCTAGTACCGAAGTCGGCGATTTCATCCGCGATGCTGCGCGCGGCAAAGAATTCGCTGTCGATATTGAAGGTGTTTCAGAGAAGCTGCACGTCGCTGTCCCTAGTTTCAAGGATCGCACCCATTATATGCGCATGAGGCTCCGACGAATGTGCGAGCAGATTGATGCCATGTCTCGACTCAAGAACGAGTGCGATGAAATCGCCCACAAGAGCGCTTATCGCCTCGCCAAAGGCGGTTTCGGTCTGTTGGCGTCGTGGTGGGCCACAGTCTATTACGTGACATTCCATACGGAGATGGGATGGGATCTTGTTGAGCCAATAACCTATCTGGCCGGGCTTACAACCATCATGGCGGGTTATCTGTGGTTCCTATTCATCAGCCGAGACCTGAGCTACAAGGCTGCCATGAATGTCACAGTGTCGAAGCGCCAGAACGCACTCTATCTGGAGCGAGGATTCAACATTGGAAAATGGGAGCAGTTGGTCCAAGAAGCCAATGCACTGCGACGGGAACTCCGAATCATTGCGTCGGAATATGATGTTGAATGGGAGGAGGTCAAAGACTTGGGTGGCTGGGAGGTGAAGGAGGCATTGGAAAACGAAGATGAGAAGACAAAGACTGCCAAGGACAGAGACAAGGAGGACGACGACGATAAAAAGAGCCGCAAGCGAGACGCGAAACAGGAGCGGCCCAAAGAACAGCATTGAATCGTTGAAGACGGCATGTATTACTAGTTAGGACTACATAGAATTATTAGCCCTGCCTTGAAGGCACGATAGAGATGGAAAAGCACACCATACTAGAAATTTTACTTTTGTGTTCCCACAGGAAAAACAGGCTACTATAGCATCAACGCGTGATACTGCCTTATTCCGCCCCCACATTCACGATGAAATGTTGGAGAGAAATTTGCCCAACGCCTCAATCAGGCAGTTATAGGCTCTGGATGCAAAGACAGTCCCATGCATCGGTTAGTCTTTCCCATTCTGGCTTTCAATGTGCCCAAGGGCCGTGGTTTCACCAGTCTCCTGTCCACATTACTCAGGCGGCATTACTGCTGGAGGTCCAATCGCTAATAAGCCGCCGAATGACCCTTGCAGTGGAGAAGATTGCCACCATCACAACCAGGCCTTCCAAGCAATGGAGTTCGGGACGAGCCGCTGGGTCGCCATGCAGATAAATTGAATAAATCATCCAATATTCATTGTCGGATTATTTCACTCGGGTTCTAATTGGACGACCGAAACCGCACTACTGTCAACCCGTAAATAGCTACCGCGCCGCTGTTATTTCCTCTGAGACCCCGCCCCCGCTTTCATACCTGAGGAGGAACGACGGTTATTAATAAGCCCTCGGTCAACGCAACGTTTTGCTTGACCGCCGCCCAGTGTTTTCATTTCCTCTCACATCCAAGAGAGTCTGACTGGTGATAGAGCACATTTTAACACTGCTGAAGCGCCCGCAACTCAGCTTCTTCGATGTCGCCCGAGACCGTCTACTTGCCCGACGGGCAGACGTTCACAGTTAGCCCGGTGTTTGGCGGGTTTGCCTTCAAGAGCAACGATCTCACTCACGCGGCACATTTCCCCGTCGGCTGGCACATTGTGATACACACTGAAGAAGAAAGGATTGTATTCCAAGATGGATCCGAGGCATCGGCGAATGGAGAGGGCCACGCGCAACCTGCTAGAGATGGTCAAGCCACCGCCGTGGACGCTGGGGATGGCTCTGCGCATAAGCGCAAGAAAAGAGTTCGGCCGTTTGTTCAGCCGACTCGTCAAAACGACACGCTCTTCATATCCTCTCTCTCAACGCCGTCTACCGAGGAATATGGCCCGCCTGCAAGCCCGACCCGACAGATTGCCATGATTCTGTGGGTGAGCTTGTACTGGTATTTCCACCAACATGAACCGTCACCGCGCATGAGCACGGCAGCGTCCCAAGAAACGCCAGAGTCTGCAAAGCCCATCGGTGAATGGCGCATTACTATTCAACGTGATGGCGTGCTACGCGGCCGCAATCTGATCCCTAAGCTTGAGCGCATGGGCTTGCTAGCCACAGAGTCAACAGATGTCGGTACCAGTCTCGATGATAGTGACGAGACGTGGTCCAACATGTTTGTTTCTCAACGCATGTTTTGGCAGCTGCCGCCAAACTTGTTTCTATTCACGCTCAAGCCCGTCAAAGGTCCGTCGTCTCCTTGGCCAGGCTCGTCGGGGTCACCCAATGACAGTCGTCCCGGCTCCCCAGTGGCACAGGGCGCGACTCACCTTGCGGTGAGGGCAATGTCTCCCCAACCAGGGGCCGCGAGACTCTACAACGACTTACCGGGAGCCCCGACTCCGACCAACATCTCAGCCGGGGTGTCAACGGTACACCCAATCACGCCCTTCTTTTCGACGTCTCATCTACCAACCTACTATCCGCCGCTCACCTTGCAGTACACGTTCACGGACAATCTACGACACCCGCTGCGGCCCAAGCCGCCTCGTATGGGCGAGATATTTTATTCACGCTTCGTCCCATCAGTCGGACGCTATCTATCGTTCCGCGTGGCTTCTCTGTCACCAGAGCCTGTGCCATACTTTGGACCAATGGGGCCGAATCCGCCAGATCACCCAGAGCTAGCATGCCTCTCTGATACACAGTTGCTCGAGTCGTGGTTCGCCAAGCCCCGTGTAAGCGCATTTTGGGGCAAGTTTACACGCGATTTTTTACCAAATGTTGTCAAACTGAAGCACTCTTTCCCGGCAATTGGTCTCTGGGACGGCGTGCCTTTTGCATACTTTGAAATCTATTGGGTCAAGGAAGATATTTTGGGTAAGATGCTTGGCGGAGAGGCTGGCGATTTCGATAGAGGCCTGCATGTAATGGTGGGCGAAGAATGGGCGCGGGGGCGGGCTTCGGAGTGGATGACGGGCTTGGTACATTGGTGCCTCACGACGGACATGAGAACCATGAACGTTTGCCTGGAGCCGAGAATTGATAACGAGAGGTATGTTTGTCTAGCCCACCATACGACGGGTATCGCGAGCAAGATTGAGGCTAACGTATCTACAGGATCCTCAAACACTTGGACGAGTCTGGATTTGGTCGAGAAAGGCAATTGTCATTCCCGCACAAGCAATCCTGGTACGTTCGCTTGCGCCGCGAGACGTGGACCGGTCCAGTGCTGTAGTTGTAGACGTGCGGAATTAATTAGCCGTCGGGAACGGTGGAATAATCATTTTAGTATGACATATAATAGACATTCTATAATCGGTATCGTTTGCTGCCAGAATAGCCTATTATTACAGCTACTCAGATGGGTGAAACTTGCATTGGTGCTGACCCTAATAGACAAAGACTAAAAGCTCGGCATTGAGTGACGCAGTTGTGACGATGCTGTGGTGGTAATGATCTGTCTTGAACATGGGCGAATCGAAATGTAGCAATTTGTGCGATGGCCACTTGAATTAAATGCGCAAATGTTGGTCATGGTCATTGCAGCGTCACTTATCTGTCTGTACCTTTTGGCCAGATGCGCATGTCATCCGAAACCAGATTCCGCGCGAATTCCGACCCCAGCTGCCCCCGTTGCCTGCCGGCCTGACCAACTGCTCCAAATGTAACGCTTCAGCTATTTAATTGTACATGGAAATATTTCGGCTAATCTAGTTACCCTAGCGCGTGTGAAATCAAGGAAAAGATGAGAGCAACGGAAATATCGGAGTGCAACGTAGCACAGCCACAGCACAGTGCTAATTCTGGTTCTCCAGCGTTTAGGTTTGGTGTGGCGACTGCGTGTACCAAACACGAGATCTGGTGGTGGCTACCAGGTGACGGATTAAAAATCGGCAATGGAGAAACAAGGAGCAAAAAAAGGCAAAAAAAAAAAAGAACATGGCGGTAATGCGAAATACGATTCTGGCGATCTGGGTACACCCCTCCTCCTTGAACAAAATCGTGTTGCTACTATGGCGCAGTCTGTGAATCACGATCCTGTTGATCGAGTTTGTCGCAGATATAAGCCAGATGTTTGATTCGTCGACGTGCGGCTCTGTGTCTCATTTCCCTCGTATTGTTTCATTTCTATCATTTTTCCCGTGACTAAAATCATTTCTTCGATTCTGCTTGTCGTCCAGTTTTTCAGCTCGACTAGGCCACGGCGACCATGTAACGACAGAGGAAATATGGACTTTTTTTTTTTTCTACACGTCATCTTTGTTGGTTTATTAATTGAACAAGCTGTCAGACCTGCAGAATCGGGGAAAGGAGCCCTCTCACAGGGCTGCATCGGGGTGCCGTGCTAGCTAGCACGGCCCGATGACCATCAGTTCCCGTGCCTAGCGCCGGCGACGAGCCCACGTGCAGGTACATAGGTAATAGCTGAAGCTCTCTCACTTGAAGGATTGGGGTAGTATCGGCAAAAGCTAGAATATGACGCTCGACTGTTGATCAGAATCGTACACTCGACAGAGAATCGAGACGCGTACCGAGTGCCAAGTGGCGGCAGACTGAGTTTGGTGTAAGTGGTGGCTGTTATTTTAGTTTACATAAAATTACGCCACAAAATGTTGGCAGAGAAACATTCCCATAGTCTAATTCAAAGACATTTTATAAACAGTGGATTGTTCATTCATCTGCAGTGTTACAACACCCCAAAGCATGCCCTAACTAGTGCCTTCAGCTATCACCGCAAGGATGAAGATTTCCACCAGTGTGTCAGTTTTCATGTACGCGACTTGGGCATGTGCCTTTGTCACGATACCCGACACTCTTCCCGACGGCGTCTACCAAGTCGAAAAGCAGACCAGTCCCCAACAAGCTCCAAAAATCAAGCGAATGGACATTGCTCCCGCCGTCGCCAAGCGCGGCCGCTGCTCCGGGGACTCGTGCGAGGAAAAGTACCCGAGCCGCACAATGCTCACCGAAAAGCTGCCCTTTCCCAGTTCTCGGCCCTTTTGCCGCGACGAGACGCACACGCTGACCGTCGACAACCTGCACGCGGCCGTCAACCGCCTCTTTTACACGCCGCTGTACTGGATCCCGCCCAACTCGGCGCGCTTCGCGCTGCACAACGGCACCGTCGCCTACATCTGCAACCTGGGCGGATGGGGCTCCGGCTCGCTCGTCGAGTACATGGAAGCCATGCGAATCCTGGACGAGCGCTGCGTCGTCGCGTCGGCGGCGGACGGCTCGGACGGCTCGGCGGTGACGGTGCGGGCGGCGAAGCTGTCTGTCCGCAAGTACGAAAAGTTTTTCGGGCGCGAGGTGCCGGGCGTGCCCATTTGCCAGTGGGAGACGGAAAAGGGCGGCATTCGCAACGATTTGCTGGAAAAGGAGGAGGAGGGATGTCTGAGCTACGTCAATGGCATACGTCGGTTCCGGGGGGGCGAGGAGACGTGGTGCAACCACGATGCGACGGGGCACTGGCTCTGGGAGAAGCTGGGGGCCATGTTTCCGTGGTATAATAGTCGTGATGCGGCGACCAATGGTTAAAGGCAAGACTGTGGCTGGAAAAAAAAAAAGAAGAAAAAAGAGAGTGCGATTCGTATTAGCAAGTGGATTAATAGCTGTGTGTAGTATGAATGAAGACTTAAAAGGGCTTTTATGACGTTGACGTTGGAAATTAACATTTACGGAAATTGGCAGTGAAATGTAGACCCGGCAAAAGCAGCCAGTGCGATAACGGCCGCAACTTGATGCAAGATACAAAGAAACCTGGAAAAGTCCAGCTATGCTGCATGTCGTACATTGCTGTAGATGTGAATCACTCTTTGCCAGAATAAGGTCAACTTGGCTTGATAACTAAATAATAGCGAGTTATATTTATTAGGGCGTCCTTTAGCTTTGCGGGGGACTCGCAGCGGCGAGTGGGCGATTTTTAGTGGCCTGTAATAATAGGGTTTATACAGTCACGTATAAAAAGTCTTTGCTAATAGCTATTTTACCGTAAAACTTACTACTTTTATAAATTTATAATAAATTATCTAAAATACTTATTAAAAATTCCTTTTAATATATAATAAACTTTTACTTAAAATATACTATATTTAAAAATAAAACTTTTTTATTAGATAATTATAAAGTTATAGTATTTTAAAGTTAAGAAAAAATTAGAAAAAAAGTTATAATAAACTTATAATAGCTTATAGTAAATAGAGATTTTTTAAAAAAGTTAACTTTTACTTTAACTATTTATTATAATAAGGGAAATTTTTAGAATAATATAAAATTTATATATAGTAAATAGGTTATAAAAAAGAGTATAAAGCTATTTTTTTTAGAATTTTAAAATAAGTACTTAATTTATTATTATCTTTTAAAATAGTAGTATTTTAGTATAAAAGTGGCTCCTAGTAAAGACTTTTTATACCCTGCTGTAATAAGGAATCTCATTATGGCGGGCCGAGGTGCACAAACTCCACGTGCTTCCAGTCGGCTAGGCCGCTGAAGCAATGCTGCAAAGGCTGGCCTGCTGATGCCAACCGTGGGCTCGAGTACTTGTCAGTAATTGTTATGTTGAAAGATCAACACCACGGGGCAAAACAAGCTCCATCAAGTAGCAAAGAGGCATTCTTGCAGGTTACATGGCCAAAATGTGAAATAATGAACTGCTACATTAGGAAGCTCTGTATCCGTATATTAAGGATGGTGGGGACCGATTTTGTGTGCTGTTCACCTGTAGGTCTTACTCGGGAACAGCGAAAGGTTTTCTGTCAGTCTTGTCGGTGTAGAGATGGCGGGATTAATAGTAAGAGAGATGTCACCAAATCAAGTTCCAAAAAAAGCATAATAATCCGCGATTGTTATCATTGGGGGGGCTTTCTAGGCATAATGCTGACACGGCCAAGCCAGCTGTCAGCAGGGCCATTACTAGAGCCTGGTCGTAATCCGGGCTGGGCGATGACGACAGATGTCATGGGGCTCCGGCCCCAAAGAATATGGGGAAGAGGGGCACAAAAGTGCGCAAAAAAAAAAAAAAAAAGTAGTTTGCCCCAGGGTCTATTATGTTGCAAAGTGATCATGTTGGCGTAATAACTATATAAACAACATTTTTTCTTCTGCTTCTTCCTCTTCTTTGTTAAACTAGGGGTGTGCGCACAGCGACCGCGGACCTCGCTGCCTGGAAAGCGAATGACAGCTGACACAATCTATTCGCCCGGGGACCCAATCATAACGTGTACGTACATACGTGCCAACAATACAAAAGGTTGTGTGCGCAACGAAGAGTAGTTTTGCTCCGGAGAGGCAGCTGAAAATGTTACCTCTTGCCTCTTTGTACGGATTACTGGTCTCTGCTCAGCCCGGGGACTTGAAAGGGCTGAAATGTAACCCTGCGCACCAGCACAGCCCGAAGAAGGAGGCTCACAGCCTTGCCAGCTGGGCATAAAAAAAAAGAGAAAAAAAAGGAAAAAAAAAGAGAAAAAAAGGAAAAAAAAAAGAGAAAAAAAAAAAGTTAGTTATATCAAGCCTAACAGCAAAATACATACAGGCAGCTGCTGCAAGACTGCTGCATTATTACATTGGGTTGCCACTCATCGGCCATGCGCGTCGTCTATTATTACGCAGCTTGGGAAACCAAAAAGTGCTTTCTTCGAATAATAACAACCTGTCTGCCACTGTACCTATGAATGATATTCGACAGAGGTGAGAGCCAAGGCCGCCGCCCGCCCGCCGTCTCTCCACAAACCCAAGGTACTTTTGCTACATGCACACCCTCCTTCTCGCCCCCCACCCCCCGGCGGCGGCGCCCCGTGTCTTCATTGCGCCGTACACTTCTCCGGAGGCGGCGAGGGAGGTGGGTGGCCCGTCAAAGCCTCAAGGATCGGCATCGCATTTTGACATTTGGAAAATGCTTGCATGTATCCGGGTCCCGTGCTGTGCGTTTCCGTCAACCTGAAAAGGGACACAGGACGTGCTCGTTATCGCAATTTGTGGTGACTTGTATAATCTGTTATACATACGATACGGATTAGTTGGGAGGCTAATAAGTTGGACAAGAGATACAAGAGGCTCTGTGCGTCCCGATACACCGAGCTGACTCGCTTTGGTCGTTCAGACTAGAAACTTTTGACAGGTTCTCGCCTAATACGGACAAAGCCGGTTTTCTCTCCCCAGCTCACGCCTTTGCTCACCCACCTCTAATCTGTACAGAAGCCTGGTTTCTCCGATGACGCTGAAAAAAAGCCCAACGGCCTGCCTACTAGGCATCAATGCAAAACGGCCGCAGCAATGGCCCAAAAGTTTTGTCACCGCCCGGATGCCGTACCAAGCACTTTTTTTTTTAAAAAAAAAAAAAAGAAAAAAAAAAAAAAA
>JAAHCF010000915.1:0-12263 GCA_038367545.1 Beauveria asiatica | reverse complement strand
AAAAAAAAAAAAAAAAAAAAAAAAAAAAAAAAAAAAGGCTTCACGCGATCAACGTACCTGGCAGGGCCGGGACCCAGGAAGGCGGCTGAAAGACCATGATGGCGGTTGAGCCAAAGGGGCGCGGGTGTGAGATTTGGCGATGGGGATGCGTCTTGCCCGAGAAGAGGGTCACCGAGATTGGTACTAGAAATGGAGAAACCGGCGCGGGAATGAAGATTCAAACAACAAGAGCCTTGGGGGGAAAAGATGAGGAAAAGACGGGAAAAAAAAGGACGAGGAAGATTAAAAAGAAGAGAGTTGCAAAAAGCTGCCTGCCACTGGCTGCTTTTCCCCCAAAGGGTTTCCCCCGCGCCCCCCCGAATTAGCAGCTTTTGGTCATTTGCCCTTGCGAACTGGAACCTTGGAGACTTAAAGTTTTTAGTGGCATTGGCGATTCCGGAGCAAATCTCTTGTGGAGTCTGGAGCTGAATGGCTGCTTGCTTTCCTTTCTTGTTGCACAAAAAGATTCCGCACAGCCGAGGGATCTTTCCTAGAATTTGTGTGGGGCCGCGGCCATTAACAAGCATCGCCATTATCTATTACAAGTATCCGTGGACCGTAATGACGCAAAACGCAGCTCCGAGAGAACAAGTGTATGGGGTAAAAAAAATAAAAATAAAAATAAAAATAAAATAAAATAAAAAAGTCCGCCGAGTGGCAAGCTCAACGGACAGAATCGGATTTTACATCTTCTTTTCCAAGGCTCACTGTATGCATGAATTCCCCGGTCCCTACAGCCCTCCGACTTCTGCTCCGATCCCCTTGCTTGAGCGCGGAATCTACGCCGTCCCCAGTGTTGCGTCAACGGCATGACGTTGTCCCGACGGGCCTGGTTACATTCATCAGGCACGACGAACAAGACCCTTGATGTATCACCAATAATGAGCTAGTTCGATTGATGTCTTAGGTCATGTATTCAATCTAATAATATCGTCCTGTTTATCCCAACGATTACAAGATTATGCATGTATATACAGGCACGCCTTAACCCGGACGCGCTACTACCTCCATCTCATTATGCATGTCAAACGCATAATTTGCATCTATAAATGTACGATGAAATAGTCTTCCATCAAGACAATGCAATCATCACGCAGCCCGTGCTCACCGAGCACAGCACTGCAAATAGCCACCCTACCGCTCCATACCGCGCGCTTCCGCTATTCTTCTTGTCGCCATTACTGCTGCCCTTCCCACTCCCGCCGTCTTCACCCTCCCCGCCACTCTGAGTCGGAGTAGCCTGCGCCGTCACCGTCTCGACCATCTCCGTCTGGCACTTGGGGTCAAATGCAGGGCAAGCCGTCACTGTGTACGTCGTCGCCGCTGCGCTAGCTCCAGCACCGCCGTCAACCGGAATAGTCTGCGCCGGCTGGCTGGTCGACGCCGACGTGGCTGAGAAAATCTGCGACGCGGCGCAGTTGCCTGTCACCGATGGTACTGCATCCTTGCCCGTGCCAACCTTCACAATGTCCGACTCGCCGCAGTCGGCTGCCTGCCCAATGTGTACCGCCTTGTTGTCCCAGTCAAAGACAAAGTATCCGGCCCGTAGCACCGTCTCGCCCAAAATTTGCTGCCCGCCTGTCAGGGCAATTCCCGCGTAGCACGTGTACGGATCGCCGACGTTGATGATAAAGTCTTTAAACGGCACCCTGACTGTCGTCCCGCCAAAACCAAAGTCCACCGAACCTTGTTGGTTTCTGGCCGAGCACGGAATGTAGAAATAGCCATTATTTTCCGACTTGGCGCGCAGCGCTTTCAGGATAGGCATCGCCACGTCGGCCTGCAGTCGCGAAATGGTTGTGCCCGAATCGAGCATCACATTCGTGTCGTTGCCCTGCAGCCTATAATTTTCCTCTTGAGACATGGTGATGCCTAGCGTGTCAAGCGACACGGCCAGTCGCGTCTCGCCCTGCAGGCCTTTGATGATGGGCACTTTTTCCAGCGTGCCAACAAACTTACTTCGGTCGAGTCCGCCGTAGATGAGGGCGCCAGTTTTCGTATCCGAGTGGCGCAGATCCAGAGAAAACACCCTACTGGCTATTACCCCTTGTTTGGCCATGCTGTTCAACACCAGGCTATATGGCTCGTCGCCATCAAAACCCGCGTGCAAGTCCGGTGCGAGGCCTAGTATGCCTTGCGACTGCCGTTTGCTTTCCGTCACCACGCCAAAAGTCTGGTTCTCGATGGACAATGAGCCAAACGCAATCTTATCAGTAAAATATGTAAGCTTGACAGATGTCAGGGTTGACTCGTCTGTCGTGTCACCAAAACGAATTTCTTCCTTTCCAAATGGCCCAACTGGCGGGGTCCGCGATTTGCGAGGGTTGTATTGACCAAACTGGGCGCATAGCTGAGCATCTTGTGGTCGCGCTGTCCGGCAGTCTGGATTCACCCATAATTCGCTTGAGCCCGTGTCGATGAGAAGTGTGATATTTTGCGGTGGAGTGCCGATACCGACTTCATGGGAAGCAAATTTTGTTAGCCATCATGTTTTTTTGAGCACCTCAGATGTAGTACGCAGCTTGGGTGGATAATTTTGCGATGGGCTGCTATTATATCATCTCCAGGCTCGTGCACAAGGCATACTCAACGTACTCTGTGCAGCGTAGAAAAAGTTCATATTTTCCAACGTCGTCTGGATGACATTGGCATTCTTGGTTCGCTTTTCGATGCGATGCGTTCGCGGTAGTATGCCGACTGGTACGGCTAGATAGCCAGGGTTGCTGTCAACGTCGGCGACGTTCTCGGCTGTAGTTGCGACACCTCGACCAGCCAAGACAAGCCCGGCGGCCAGGTTGGCGCTGGACAAGCGCATGACGGTATATTTATGGTCGTCGTTATATGCGTGTTGTGTATGGATATTTGCGGTCAATCGTCCGATGTCCAGTCACTGAGACGGTGCGGCCAAGGCGTTTGAATTTCAAAAGCTGGTGTGCTGCGAGCCCCGCGCTCAAATCGAATTGGTGTCAAGAGCAGTCTCCAGGCCGGCATGCAACATCCATCGAAATGCGCCGAAACAAAGACAAAATGATAACAGATCAAATCCTTCGAGCCGCAACCCGGGGATGAGGGTTAGTTAAAAATAAGCAACTGATGGCCCCGACCCAATTCCCAATCTTCCCTTATTAGCGTCAGCATCAGGATGGGGCGCATCAAATCAATGCATGGCGATAGATGCGTAGCGTCGCAGCGGCCCCCCAAACCGACTGTGCAACAGGTGACAGGCCGACAGCACGCATTGGAAGAGCCAGGGGTGTTTTGTCGTCGCGGTGGACCAGAAATGGTGCCTTTTGATTGACGCAGTCAGCCAGCATTGTTCCTTGTCTTCACCAGGCTGTGGCCGGCTTCTGGCGGACTGGATCGTGGTGATGGGGCCTGCCTGTCATCTTGTCTCCCATCTCGTCTGTCTGTGCAATAAAGAGACCCCCCCTGGCAGTCCCCGCGTTTCGGTCGCAAGGATAAGTCAGGGCATTGAGTTTGTAATGACAAATCTGATAAAGCTGCTTCTTGTGAAGGTGTGCGCAAACACTACGTTGTTTTTGGGGTGAGGTTATTGGCGTTTTTGGCTTGCCAGCTGTCACCCCAAATTCTGCCAGTGCAGCTGCCAGCTGGTAACCATTGCAGTCTCTGCCTAGGTACCTGAAAATTCTTGTCCAGACATTCTCCTACAGGTACAATATCGGTGCCTGCTGCAAAAGCAGCTTCAAGATTTTTCGCGCCCATCATCAGCCGTTATTGACTCCTGTTCCGATCCCTCAAAATCATAGACATAGCCAGCTTCTGTGTCTTCTGTGTCTTCTACAGTAAACCCGACCGTCCTCAGAACAGGGGGGGCGCTACGAAGCAGCAGCGCTGATCAGCCCTGGACTTGCTTCTTCTGAACAGTCCTACACGAATCTTTGGACTTCCGAAACCTACATCAAGTTCGAGGCTTTAATAAATACCAAGCATCTGCCGTTAATCTTGGCGACCGTCTGTATATGCTATATTTGGCCATGGATGAACGCAACCCACCAACCCACCTCTCAGCGCTGTCCCCCATGGCCGGTTTCTGTTGCGGCGGTGTCTGAGCCTCAGCTATAGCTCTTTGTGGAAAATCTGCTAGACCAACCAAGAAGTATGATGGAGCTTTCATGGTCAAGAGCGTTGCCGGCAATGGCAATAAGTAGCACTGGCTGGCCTCGTGCCCATTAGCGAGCGGTCATGATCAACGGTCATGAGGTCTTTACCAGAAAGAAAAGGTGGTAGCAACGAGGTTACAGTAAAGGGCCAGCCACATTCGACCAGCTGCCTTTTCGAGAAGGCCAACCCGCAAATCTCGCCACTACGGACACATTCCTATGGACACAATGATACAAGCAAATGTCGACGGAATCGTCAAATTGTAGAATACAATAGTCGGGCACGAAAGTGCGCTCTATTTGTCAAGATGCGCGCCGTAGTCCATGCACATACTCGTAGGCGCCTCATCACGAGCGTTATTGGCCAGGGTGGTTGGGTGGCCAAACGTTGCGAATT
Source organism: Beauveria asiatica (assembly GCA_038367545.1). NCBI lineage: Eukaryota > Fungi > Ascomycota > Sordariomycetes > Hypocreales > Cordycipitaceae > Beauveria > Beauveria asiatica. The sequence continues at coordinate 7,706 of JAAHCF010000915.1, read as the reverse complement.
AAAGTTGTCAGGGAACTGCATGATTTCAGATAGCCGCCCGTTTTCATGACAAAGGACAAAGAGGGATTTATTTCACATCAGGAAAAGCAAAGCTTGACGTCCTTGAGCGTAGAGGTGTTTGCGGTGGCGTGGCTCGGTCGTTCGGCGGCTGTAACCACACCCGAGACCGGCTTCATGCAGATGTCGACGTGGCGCAGTCCATCAAACCGGATGAGCAATGCCCGAGTTGTTTGAAGCAAGGGTCATTGAGGAGAAGCCTCTGCTTAGCGTCGACGAGTGTCGAATACACTTGTTACCACCCACCGTTCGGAGTAGGAGAAAGGAAATCAAAGCCGAAGAATCCTCCCAAGGGCGAGACAATGAGACGAAACATTTGAGTATGGTCGTACGGCCTTGTGTCGTCTTTCTCTAGGAGCAAGGCGACAATCACTATACGCGCGACGCTTCTAGAGCGAGAGAGACAGATACAGAGAGTTTGATTGATACACAAAGGCATAACCAGTGTATGGTTTTGATGAGGCCCCTTGGCTGGTTGGGTGGCCGCAAGCCAGATGATGACTAATAATTTTGCTCTCAATTTGCGGAATAAACGCACACCGAAGTGGCCACTTCGCCAACGCGGCCGCCTAACAGGTTTCACGGTCTGCGTGCTCAAGGCCGCCTATAATATGGAGCAAACTAATTCCAATACCGAGGATCGCCTAAAAAAATGTCTAGATTTTCTCGTGCAGAATCCAGGATTCGCAGTGGCCACAGCGGCGCGAAAGTTTGGCGTCTCGCGTGGGACCCTTCGACGAAGGCTCGATGGAATCACGCCAATGAAGGGGCGGCACGCTCCTAACGCAAAGCTCACGGAAGAAGAAGAAGAAGAGCTTTCTTCCGAGATCCGGAGGCTCAATGATAATAATGTCTCGACGTCGAAACAATGGATTTCGGACGCGGCTAACAGGATAATTCGAGCTCGTTCTTCGGACGTTTTGGATCTTGTCACGTCACGCTGGGTTGACCGCTTCATCACACGCCACGGCCTGTATGTGCCGAGATCAGACAGGCCACAAGGCTTCAGGCCCGGGTTATTGAAGTCCGAGGTCACTGAGAAGACCTCGAAACATCACGTCGCAGTAATCGGGTATGTAGTTTCGTATCGTTTCTGGCGCCGCTCGTTGACCTCATCGGACAATGCAGTGCCGGTGTCATTGGCCTGTCCATCACCCTGCACCTGATCCGCCGCGGATATCCCGTCACGGTTGTCGCGCGAGAGCTTCCCGGCGACTGGGATATCGATTATGCCTCCCCCCGCGCCGGCGCCCACTTTCGGCCCGTCCCTGTCAAGACCAAGCAAGACGCTTTTGAAAACACCATGATGCTCGAGACGTACGAGGAGCTCAAGCGCATCGCTGATGATCCCGACAATGAGGATGCGGGTGTGGCATTCATCACAGCCGTAGAGTACTTTGACACGACGCCCACAGAGGACGAGCTGGACATGTTTGCTGCCTGGCCAGAGTATCGCCTGCTGGAGCCTGATGAAATGCCCACAGAAGGGACGGCCAGAAACATCAACGCTGGACTGACTTACTCTGCTTGGGTCATTGACACTCCAGCTTATCTTGGATGGCTTCAGGGCCAGGCAGAGTCGCTCGGTGCCGTGTTTGTACGCTCGAGGCTTGGCGCCATACAAGAGGCGGCATTCGTGGCCCAAGAACACCGTCCAGACTTGGCAATGCCCAAAATTGTTGTGAATGCGAGTGGAACTGGCTTTGGCGATACGAAGTGCTTCCCAACGCGTAGCCAGTACATGCTCATATCAAACAGCTACCACTCGACAGTCTCTCACCACTCTGCCGACGGCCATACTACTGTCGTCATTCCTCGTCCTTTTGGGGACACCGTCATAGGCGGAACAATAGAGCCGCACAACTGGTCACCAAACAATTCACGATTGGCCATTGAAAACATCCTTCGGCGCGTTGCAGCCGTTTGTCCAGATCTTCTGCAAGCCCCCGCAGACGACCCCTCGTTACCGCCGGCCATCAGGGTCCGGCAGGCTGATATTGGCCGCATACCAATGCGCAAGGGCGGGCTACGCCTAGAAAAGGAAGTTATTACCATTAATCTATCATCGGAACACAGTCTTGATAATGAGCTGTCGTCCATGTCTATCGTTCACTGCTACGGTGCCGGCCCCAACGGATTCAAAATTGGATGGGCCATAGCATCTCGTGCCACCAGTCTTGTTGACCAATGTTGCGTCGCATTAGGCAACAGTATATGATGTGAAATCGATATTTCAAAATACATATCTACATGAAACCGATACGCCTTTCGAGTACATAACAAAGCCTGCCATGTCATGCGAACCAAAACTCAGCACCCCGTTGTTGCTCATTGGATAATGACACCCTTGAACCAGGTCTTCATCTTCTTGGCGTTGACGCTAGGATTCTTGAAAAGATGCTCAACCAGAACACCGTCGTGAAGCTCTTTGGGGGCCTCGTACGTAAGAAGGTCGACGCCAGGGGCCTCGCGCTTGATGGTCTCAATCATGGCCAGGCTGTGGTCGCGCAGGACTTCTCGGCCGCCGTACGTCACATAAAGTTTGGACACGACCGTGTCGAAATCCTGGAACCAGCCAAAGTCGGCCTCGAGCGGGCGCGACCAGGGGTCTGACAGCGTCTTGATGGTTGCGCGCTTGTGCGGCTCGACCGACTCGACGCTCAGCTTCTGGATGATGGCCGAGCTGACCATGTCGTTGTTGCCAAAGACGCGGAAGGACTCGGTGTCGTCGCTCTGGCCGAGCCAGGCCGAAACGAGAAAGGCGCCGGAAAGGGGCTCCGACAGCTTGATCTCAGGGACCGATGGCTGTGCGTGCAGGGCGTGCCCGAGGAACTGCATCGTCAGATTACCGCCGGCCGAGTCGCCGCCGACGATAATGTCACGCGGCGAGAAGCCCTGCGCGCGCACCTCCTCGTACGCGGCGACGCTTTGCCGCAGGGGAATGGGCAGCACGCCGCGCGGGGCCAGCGTGTACTGCAAGAAGGCGACGGCCGTCTCGACACCGGCCTCGACACCCGACATGACGTAGGTGTTCCAGGCCCACAGGAAGTGGCCGTCGGAGGCCGGCAGCACGTAGCCGCCGCCGTGCAGGAAGAGGACCACCTTTTTAGCCTTTTTGCGGTCGCCGAGCCAGAGGATGGCCGAGTCGTCGACACCCTTGTCGAGCTCCTGCACGTCGTAGACGACGCGGCTCTTGAAGTTGGGCGCGTTCCAGCGCTTGGCCGCGTACTTTATAAACTTGCCGTACTCTTGGCGCGTCGTCGGCTGCAGCTTCTGAATCTCCTTGCCCGTCAGGATGCCAAACGTGGTGCGCACGACGGCGGCCAGGAGCGCGGAGCGCAGCTTCATGCCGTGCGTCACGGACAGCACCAGCATGCGCAGGATATTGAGGGCCAGGCTCGCGGGGACTGCAGGGTCAGCGACGAGGGAACGAATTAGTAGCGGGCCGCCGGGCGTAGTGACGTACAGATGGTGAGGAGCTTGATAATCATGGCCAGGCGCTCGCCGACGCTCATGTTGGGCTTGCTCGGGAAAGGAGCCTACATTGCATTGTCAACCTCGGCTTCATTAATGTTTGTTTACATCGAGTTTCGCGATACGACCAGATGTGAATTTTTTCCAGATAAAAAAAAAAAATCCCCTTTGACATATTTGCAACTTCAATCAGAGCGCAACCGATCCGTCCGTCTCAAGCGCCTCTCCTCCAGAAATTTGCACGCGCATCAGCTTACCATGGTGGACGGGTTTCGTCAAGGCCCTGGGGTTTACCGTCTCGAAATTGGGTGATGTGGTCGCACAAGCGTATGCCGAGGCGTCGGTAAACAGAGTGCTTCACGACGTGTTGTACGGCTGAGTCAGAATAAAGAAAAGCAAGATGAAGAAGCAAGCTAGCAGCAAAAGGAAGATGCAGGAACTCGGCGAGGTGAGACGTCCAGGTCAGTTATCTATCATCAAACCCTGGAGATTGTTGATCGCCTACACGAATGGCTGGCGCACGGGAGACGGGGTAATAAACTTGCTAAAGTAGCCGAGGTTCGCTCGACTTAGTTGGCATCGGCTCTTCTCTCCGCACCATGGCCTGCTTGGACCCGTGTGGGGGCGGCTTTAGTTTTCTGTATTCCGTATTCGAGACCAAACTACGGATTAATATTTACTTATTAGTATTTATTTAGGTCAACTAGTTTGGTATAGTAGCGCAACTCTCGCGTGCTATTCAAGTCCACCAACATGCTAGGCCCAAAAAGAGAACGCACGTCCAGCTAGGGGACAGCGAGGGCTCCAATCTGCTGGAGCCTCCTCAGCCTACCTAGGCCTAGGCCCTGAAGACATGTTCTGTGGAATGGAAGACAGCTAAACTCGTTGACCAGTCAGTGTTGCAAAGTTGTTGGCCCCGACCGAGGGGGTCTTTAACATGACGAACATATAGCAGCAACGACCAGGCAGGTTTCCCGGGCTGGCCTTGGAGCTAATCGCAAAAGGACGGAATTTTCTCACCAGTGGATCTTGAAAAACTTGCCCAAAAATTGGTGCGTTGAGAATGCCTGCGCAGATGCAGGTGAGTAGAAGTGAGAAAAGGTGAGACTGAGCGCCAATTCCAACGGATTCGCAGCGAATTCCGCTTCCACATCAAGCAAGAAGCCGTACGCGGCTCTGACGTGTGCGGCCGTGCAGCAACATGTCTCGAGCTTATTCTTGCCGGAGATCCCGGCTCGCATGCCGACTTGTTCTAGTGATCAAGATGTTGTGCTAGAAAAGCAGCCATTAAGCCCAGGGCCCTGTCTATAACACGGCGCCGCCGGTACAAACTGAGACTGGGCGTGGGTACTTTTGCGTTACAGGAAGGTTCGAACCATCTACAAAAGCCGCTCGGGTATCCGATTGCTTCAATCGCCAAATTCGCTCTTTTCGAGGCCCTTCCAATTTCTACCCTGACCATTGTTGCGACCCGTCGATCTTGCACACAAATCTAGCCGTCATGTTTACCAACCGCGAGGGCTTCAACATTGACGCCGTCTTCAGCACCGTCAGCCGCGCCGTCAACCACCGCACCGCCCTGCCCCTCGCCCTCGGCCTCTCCCTCGAGCCGCTCCTTGCCCACTTCGCGCCCTCCCTCCTCCGCACGCTCCTGAACAACGAAACCGCCGCCCGCCTGTTGCGCTTCACGGCCGCCCACCTTGCGGGCCTGCGCGGCCCGGCATGGGCCGTCGCCTTGCTCACTTCGGCCTACGCGCTCAGCAGCTGGCTCACCCAAAAAAGCAGCAACAACTGGGTCGAGGACCCGACGTGGGACTTTGACCGCGAGATCGTACTGATAACCGGCGGCAGCAGCGGCATCGGCGCGGCGGTCGCGCAGGAGTTTGTGCGGCGCAACCCGCGGACCGTCGTGGTAGTTGTCGACGTTGGCCCGCTCAAGTGGGAGCCGCCCGCCGGCACGACGGTGCACTTTTATCACTGCGACTTGACCGATTCGGGCGCGATCAGGGATATGGCGGACAAGGTGCGCGAGGAGGTGGGCCACCCGACGGTGCTGTTCAACAATGCGGGCGTGGCAAGGAGCTCGCCGATTTTGCTGGCCAAGCCGGAGGACCTGGAACTGGTGATTAAAACGAACCTGCTGGCGCAGTATTATGTGACGCAGCAGTTTCTCGGCGACATGGTGCGGCACGACCACGGACATATTGTGTACTCGGGGTCGCTGAGCTCCGTGATTGCGGGCCCGAGCATCGGGCCGTATTCGTCGACAAAGGCCGGCTTGTCTGCATTGCATGACGTACGTTTTTCTCTCTTCAGAATTACCCCTCGGCAAAAAAAAAAAAACAGTCTTTGTATATGCTGACCAATGCTTCTTCTTAACAGGCCCTCCAGCTCGAACTCAAGTTCATGTACGACGCGCCACGGGTCCGACAAACGCTCGGCATCTTTGGCTTCATCCGCACGCCTATGGTGGGCACGGCGGCCAGGGGCGGAAGCTTTGCGGTGCCGTTCCTCGAGGTTGAGACGGTGGCCGAGGCCATTGTCGACTCCGTCTACAGCACCTACTCGCACACTATTTACAAGCCCGGCGCCGCCAGCTTTAGTGCAGGCTTGGTAAGTGATCCTCAGCAAAGGCGGTGTAAACCAGATTCTTTTAGAATTGTTCAGCCTTGGCTACTGATTTATGGCTGACCTTATCCCAGCGAGGCGCTCCTACGTGGATGCTGACCAACTTTCGGTTCGCCTTTGGAGCGGGCCTGGCCAAATTACGCATGCCAACTTTTGGCGAGCAGATTCGCAAGGTCACGCAGAGGTGAGTGTTGTAACTGAAGGGGGGGCATGATGTGCTGAAGAAGACGTGGGTTTTCTACTCCCGTGAGACAGTCTGTCTCTCTGCCGTCATTGTGCAGCTCAACCACAATTGCTGTTTTAGCAGCATTTTCTATATTATATCTCGAACAACATTATTAATCGTCTTACTTTTTGCTCGATTATTGAATGTAATTGATCTGCCCATTGATCCAAACGCTTCGGAATTATTGCCAGGCCGTGTCCCACACCGTACGTCCCATCTGGAGCGGCAGCAGTCCCTTATACGTAACAGCCTGTCCCGCATCCGCATGCCGCTGAAGTAACAGACGCGGTCCAAGTCGCTAATTCGCCATAAGATGAGAGTGTTGCGTACCTAGCCGGCAAGCGATGTACTCGTGTGTCGCCCAGGCCAAGAGGTCCAGGTAGTATGCTATGGAACACAGACTAATAAGACAGGAGCACAACGCGCAATGTGATCTTGCAGATTTCTCATAGTCCTTCACAGCACATGCACTACAACGCATCCCAAAATATTCTTGTTTTAATCCCTCATACCTGTATGCCACCTATAAAAAATATTAGGCTGCAGAGTCTCATCTAGATGTTACCGATGAAAGATATTACGCTGCAGGTCGCAGCATGAGTAGTGCTGAGACCGGTTGCTGAACACACACCATCACATCAGGACGGCGAAACTTGCCCAGCAGAGCTTGATGTATACAACGGTCAAGCGATGGGGGAGAATGTACAGTAATCCGTACAGTGAGAACCAAGGAGTGCCAGGCGAGGGCATTGCATCCGTCACTCTGAATCACGATCCTTCCAAAGCACTTCTTCTCGCCGGTCGCTTTCCACCCTCAAGTCTACTCTTGTCAATCAACTATTCTGGGAATCACTGTCAAATAATTGGTCAAGCTATTTCTTGAAAAGGAATATAAAAAATGACCCCAGTCAAGTTATTCATTGGGTAGTATTATCAGGCTGACCTTGTGGAGATTCTTGGCCGTGTCATTCAATCGCGCGACGCCGCATGACCTGGGTGACACGCGACGGCTCCAGCTGAATGGGCCAGGCATTTCTGCAGAAAACAGTTTTGCAAAAGAAAAGAACCAAATGGCTCCATAACTCAGCAAAACCGCTTTCTCGAGAAGCTCTACGGGAAGCATATTGTAGTCAGCCCCAACCCAGCGAAGCCGCGGCAATGGTCGACGATAGTTAGCCCTCAGACCAAGAGAACAGGTCCGCTGTTCGCAACATGTTCAACAACTTTTGCGCAGAGGATGGCTGTTCCCGTTTTATGAATTATGCACTCATGCAATTTTTTTTTTTTTTTTTTTTTTTTTTTTTTTTTTTTTTTTTTTTTT
>JAAHCF010000914.1:0-12268 GCA_038367545.1 Beauveria asiatica | reverse complement strand
TCTTTTAAGATTCTTTTTTTTAAGGTCTAAAAAGCTTTTTTTTTTTAATTTATTTAAAGGTTTTATCCTTTTTTATAAAGTTTATTAAAAAAATAGTAATTTCTTTAAATTTATATATAAAGTATTAATAAAAGTTTATAAATCTAAAAAATCCTTTAATATTTTTAATATTAATTAATATTAGCTAATTTTAAATATTTTTAATTTTTAATAAACTTATCTTAATATATTTTAAAGTAATTTTATATCTTAAAAATTTTACTTTTTATTAATAAAATTTACTTTTTATTAGTTTAACTAGTAAATTATTATTTTAAAGTACTTAAAGTACTTTATATATATATTTTTTATATTCTTTTAATATATTAAAATAAATAAAAATATTATTAAGATAAATAATTATAAAATTATTAAGTTATTTTTATAATATATTATTAATTATAATTTAAAAAATAATTAGTATATTAATAAGATTAAAAAGTATAATTAAATACTTAAAGTATTCTCTTATAGTTTAAAAGATAGTTTTTTATTTATAATTATTTTTTATATAAATAAAATTATAAGCTCTTTTTAAGTTAAAAGTAATAAACTATTTAACTTATTTTACTTTATTTTATATTTTTATAATAAATAATAATAAATATTAGTTTTTAATTATAATATTATTTAATTATTAATAGTTAATATATAATTATAGTTTTTTATTATATTTTAATATTTATAAGATTAGATATTTTATTAGGGATTTAAAAGGTTATATATAACCTTTTTATAATATTTTCTTTAAATATTCTTTAAGTACCTTATTTTACTTAAGGTTTTAGTAATAAATCTTTTAAAACCTAGGTTCTTTACTAAACTAGAGGTTAATCTTATAATCTTAATATAAATACTCTAATAGTCTTATTTTTAGTTTTTTATTAAATAGCTTATTATACTTTAAGTATTTTTTAAGAATCTTTATTATATTAGCTTTTAATTTTTAAATAATTAAGTAAATTCCTTAAGATTAGTCTTAATTTAATTAAAGTACCTTTTTTTATTTTTAATTACTTTTACTATTATAATTATATTTTAATATATTTTATTAAAATTAACTAGTTTTTTAGTTAACTTTAAAATTACTTACTTATAATTAAAATAATCTTAATATAGTATTATATTTTAAGATTATTATAAGATTTAAAAATAATATATAATTTATATTAAAAATAAATATAAAAAGTTATATAGTTTTTTAATTTATTATACTATAATTATACTAAATATTATTTTTTTTTATATTTATAAGTTAATAAAGCTTATCTTTTTTATTTTAAGGTAATTATAATCTATTAATAAGATTTAGTAAAATATAATTTCCTAGTACTTTATTATCTAGTATTACTTTAACTTTTATTTCTTTAATTATAATATTAAAGATAATATTATATTACTACTAGTATAACTATTATTACTTTTATTAATAGGTATATATTATATATATAACTATAAAAGTCACCTATAGATTTAGATAGCTAAGGAGAATTAAGGAATATATTACTATTATCTATAGTTTTATTAGTTATAATATATATAGCCTAGTAATCCTATTAACTATTAATATAGTCTTAAATAAAGAGTTTATTAATACTAATAAGCTATTAGTCTATATTATCTTATTAGATATTAGATCTAAATAACTAATAAGTCTAATAAGTAATAGTAATTACTCTAAATAAATTATATAACTACTAGGATTAAATTATTAATTTAATCCCTAAGTATATAATTAGATTTAAAAATATTTAAATAAGTTATAAATATATTAAATCTATTAAAAGATAAATAATTACTTAAGTTTATAAAGAACTATACTAAAAAACTCTTTTAAGAAAAAAGAATTTTTAAAACCTATTATAACTTATATAAATTTCTATAAAACTACTAAATTTTATAAATTTATCTAGTAAAATAAGGAATTACCCCTTAGCTAAGTAATTTTTAATAATATAAAAACCTTTAAAAAGCTATTATTACTAATAAAAAAAACTATTAATAATAAAGATAAAATTAGCTTATTAGAAGATAAACTAAGTAATTTTTATATATAATTAATATAAAGTTAAGTTACTTTTAAAAATATTAGAATTATCTAAAAATAAGTATAAAATTATATCTAAATAATAAAAGGGGGTATAGTAAAGACCCTAATAAAACTAAAAAAAAGAAAAGTATTAGTAATAAAAGAAGAAGAATATAAAGTATTATTATATTTTTTAGAAGAATTAAACTTAAAGATAATTTTATTAGACTTATTAGTAAGCCTAACCCTAATATTTATATCCTTTTTACTTAAAGAGAAGGTAGTTTTAATAATATTAAACTTATAAGTAATAATAAAGGAAATAAGTATATTAGGATCTTAAGAAAGATAAAGAATCCCCCTTATAGAGGATAAAACTACTAAGACTATTAACTAGCTATTTACTAAAATCCTAAAATATATAAATAAAAGTAATTAAATAATAAAAGTACTATTAGAGTAAAATACTAAAAGTATAAAGGCTTTTAATAAAATAATAAGCTAGTTAAATATTATATTAGAATAACTATAAAATATAATAATAAAAGTATTATTAGAATAAAATACTAAGAGTATAAAGGCTTTTAATAAAATAATAAGCTAATTAGATATTATATTAGAATAACTATAAAATATAATAATAAATATAATAATAAAGGTATCTATTAAAGTAATAAATAACTTAAGTAATAAGGGAAAAGGAATTATTATAGTAAATAGTATTTTAAATAATACTAAAAGAAATAACCTAGCTATAAAGAGACTCTTACTAGTACTAATTCTAAATACTAAATACTCTACTTTATATACTATAATAAATATTCTAATAGTTAAATAATTTTAACTATAAGCCCTAAATAATAAATATATAAAAGAATCTAATAATTATATAGAAAAATATATTATTATCTAAGAACTTAATACTTAGATATAAATAGTAAAAACTAGTTTTAATAATAATATATTTAATACTTATATACTTAAAACCTCTTTATAATAATTACTTAAAAGGGATATAAAATTATAATATAAAATATAGTTAATAAAATAAGAAAAAAGAGACTACTAGTAAAATAAGAATACCTTCTTTAATACTCTTAAAGCTAGATATAATATTTAACTAATAAAGGCCTAAGAATAAATAAATAATATAATCTATACCCTAATAAATCTAACTAAAAAAAATATTATAATTACTTCTTTATATACTAAATTTTAATTATATATAAAGGTATTAAGTAATAATTTAAGCTATTAATACTTTACTTATTTTTATTAGAAGCTATTACTAAAACTATATACTATTTATAAAGTACTAATATAAAGAATAAATATATTAGCTTATTTAGATAAGGTTAAGAGATAGTAACTTATTTTTAAAGAAGTATTAAAAATATAAAGTTATAAAGTATAATTATCTTTAGAGTATTATAAAATATATATAATAAGAGAAAGTAATAATAAATTAAAGAAATTAGAAAAAAGAGTTATTTATATATATAATAATAATAAAAGAGGCTAGAATTAATAAGGCTAATATCTCTTTTAGTAATTAAACCTAATATTTTACTATAAAAGGTTATTTTCTTATTACTAGAACCTATAAGACTTATAACTATTCTAACTAGACTAGTATAAGTATAATAAAAATAACCTTAAAGGCTATTAATTAAACTTATATATATAATAAGAATCCCCTTAAGAAAATAATAAGCCTTTTACTAATACTTATAAAATAAGAAAAAGACTTAGATAAATAGATATAAAGGTAAAAAAGTAATTCTAATAATAAATATAAAAAAGAACCTATATAAGAGGTAAATTCTATATAATTTACTTAAATAAAAGTAACCTAGAAGTATAATATAAAGACTTATATACTTAAGATTATAATTATATTTTAAATAGTAATAAACCTATAAAGTAAGAAGTTAAATTTAATAAGAGTAAAGTAAATTTCTTTAATAAAAGAATATTACTAGAGCTAAAGTAGTCTACTTTCTATAAAAAAGAAAATAGCTCTAATAATAAAGAATATACTTATACTATAATAGACTAAAGTAAAAAGAAAAGTAATACTCTAATAATTAAAGTAATTACTAGACTAAATACTTTTACTATCTATAAAAAGTATATTATAATATATATAAAGAGCCTAATATACTTTATACTAAATAAACTAAGCTTTAAAATCTACTTAAATATAAGTATTTTTAATACCCTAGTTAATAAAGTATAGCTTTTAAAGAATAAAAATACCCTAAAGTTCTATAATAAAATATTAAAGCTTATTAAAAGTATACTATTAAGGTTTAATATTATTAAAGTAATTACTTTTAACTTTTATATAAATATAAGAATTCTTAAGAAAGATATTCTAATATATATTATAATAATAGCTAATATAATTAAAGGGCTTAGTCCTTAGCTATTATTAAGAAATTTATTTCTTTATAACTATAATACTAAAATTAACTTTTTATAAGAGAAAGTTACCTTAAAAAGTATATAAAATATAAAGCTATAAACCTATATCTTCTAAAAAAAGAAAGTAAAGTAATTTTAATATATAATATATATTAAGGAGAATATAATAGTTAAGGTAAGATAATAAGTACTAATAATAATATTATAAAAGGATTTAATAATAATAAAATATATATAAGAATTATTTACTTACTACTTTATTACTATTTATAAGGCTATTTATAATACTATAATTAATATAAAAACCCCTAAATATATTATAATATATAACTAAGGCCTATATAATCTCTATATACCTAAGTATACCTTATTAGGCTACTTAGAGGAATATTTAAATAATAAATATATATTTTATATAAGTTATAAGGAAAATACTTATAATATACTAGATTTAATATACTTTATAATAGAACTAATAATAGAAGACTTAACTAAGAAGATAATATAATAAGAAGGAAATAACTAAACTTTAAATATCCTTAATATTAATATAAGCACCTTAAACTATAGTATATCTTAATTAGCTAATATTTTATATATTATAAATAAATTTAAGGTATATATTACTAATATTAACTTAATATTTACTAAAGTACTTTATTAGATAATAGATAAATATAATATTTATTATAATAAAGGCCTTATCCTAATAGAGGATAATAAGAAAATATAAATTAACCTAGTTAAAGGATAGTAGAACTAGAAATATAGTATTAGACCCTACCCCTTAGGCATTAAAGACTATAAGGTATTAAATAAATACTATAATAAGTTAATTATATAAGGAAAATTAGAGCTAATAATAGAACTAATATTAATTATATACCTAGCTTTTATTATTTAATATACTATAAATAGTAAAAAAAAGGAAAGGATTATTATTAACCTTTAACTACTTAATAAAATAATAATACTAGATATTTACCTATTATTAGACTAAGGTAATATTATAAATAGTATTTAAGATAATAGATTTTATTTTATATTTAATAGAAAAAGCTTTTACTTTTAATTTAGTATATATTTACTATATAAAAACTATATAGTTATTATTTTTTAAATAAAGACTAGAGGTTTTTAATATTATATTAATAGGATTTTATAATATACTAGTATATATATAGTAATTTATAGATAATCTTTTCTAACTATATAGTTATTTTATTTAAGTTTTTATTAATAATATTTTTATTTTATTAAAAATATAAAAAAACTACCTTAAGTATCTTAAAATATTTCTATAAATAATAATAAAAAAAAGGCTATATATATTCCTTAAAAAGTTATTTATTACTTACTTATCTATTTAACTCCTAGGATTTATTATAAATAAAGATAAAATTACCTAGATAAATAACTATCTTTAGGTATTTATAAAGTTTATAATCTTATTTAACTTTATTAAATTAGAAATATTTATTAGTATAGCTAGATTTATTAAAAATAAAATTCTATAATATATATTACTATTAGAGCCCCTCTAAGCCTATAAAACTAGTCTTTTTAAGAATATAAAGGACTTTAGTAATATTATAACTAGCCTCTCTAAACTAGTCTAAAGGAATAAGATATAGTATATATAGTTTAAGATAAGTAATATTAAGAAAGCTACTTTTCTTAACCTATAATAGTATCTCTCTAAGTAATTCTAACTTTATTATTATAACTTAGTAAAGTATTTATTCCTTAAATTAAATACTTATAAAAATAGATTTAGCCTATATACTTTCTAGCTTAATAGAAAATAAGATAAAGAAGGTATTCCTAATAAAGATATATTAGTAAAAAGGCTAAAACTATTAATATTTCTATTATAATTAATATTAAAGGTTAAGTAAGGATATAGTTTTATAAAAGCTAAGATTATAGTTATTAAATAAGTAGTTAAAAAGCTTTAGTAAATAGTTTAATTTAACTAATATCTTATAAATATAATTATAAATTATATTATAATAAAAGAAATTATAATATATATATTACTTATAATAATAGATTTAAATAAAATAAACTTAAAACTAGTATTTATTATTAACTACTTATCTTAATTTAAGCTTTATATTTTTTATATCCTTAGTATCTTAAATATTATACTAGATACCTTATCTTAGTTATTATAATATTAACTACTTTACTATATAATAGACTATAGTATATATAATAAGCTTAATACCTCTATATATATATTCTATATATAGGCTATTAAAACTACTTTATACTTAAAATTTTAAAAAATACTACTAAATAAGTATAAAAATAAGTAAAAATTTAATAAAATACTTAACTTCTTATCTAATTAGGTAAAAAATAGTAAAATAATAGTTAAAATAAAATAATTATAAAAGTAATAACCTTAACTACTAATTAAATTATAAAAATATATAAAGAATAAACTATTATACTTAATAAACCTATAAAGTAAATAGAAGCTAGTTATTTTATATAGCCTCTTTAAAGCTATTCTTAATACTATATATAATAATAAGTACTACTTTAAAATAAAGAAGATACTTTTAAAGCTTAGAGCTATATATATATAAGGAATAGTAAAGAAAATTAATAAGTACCTTACCTTTTACCTTATATATAGAGAGAATTCTATTAATAAATAGTTATTACTAAGTAAGCTTTAGCCCTTTAATTATCCTCTTACTCCCTTTTATATAATTTTACTAGATTTTATTATAAATTTATTATATATACTATTAAAAGGAATACTATAAGTAAAAAATAATTATAAGTATCTTAATACCCTTTACTTAGTATTATACTAGTTCTCTAAATATACCCTCCTAATTACTAAAAATAATAACTATATTATTAAGGACTAGGCCTAGCTATTATTATAAAGACTAATACTATATAACTAAGGCTTACCTTAAAGAATTATAAGTAATAAAAACCTAAAGTTTATTTTTATTATATAGACTAAGATTTTCTATATATTAGGTACTAGATTTAATATATTAATAGTATATTATACTTAAATAGATAGACTATTAAAATAAAAGAACTAGACTATAAAAATAATAATTTAATACTATATAATAACTAACCTAATAATCCTTTAGTTATTAATTCTACTAGCCTTATAATATAACTTAAATAATACTTATTTAATACTAATTAATTAAAGCCTAAATTAAATAATTTATAAATTTTAGCCTATTTTTATTATTAATATAATTATAAATACTAACTATATTATTAAAAATTTTAATATTAAAACTTTAAATAAATTATAAAAGATATATATATATAAGGCTTACTTAAGCCTTATAGTTAATTCTACCCTTTAGAAACTATATTATAATATAAAATATAATATTCTTAATATTTAAGTAAAAGATAAGATATACCTATAACTATATTAAAGCTATAAACTACCTAGAAACCCTAAATAGAAGTAATTAGCTCTTAGAGTTAGCCTATATAAGGTTATTAAGTAAGTTTATTTTTAGGCCTATAAAATTAACTTTTAAAATAATAGTTATATTTACCTTATTATTAATATTATATATCTCTAAAAACCTTACTAAGGATAAGATCCTTTTAATTAAAAAGAGCTAATATTATTAGTAATTATATTAAATAAAGAAGAGTATTAGGAGTTAGATAGAATTATTACTTATTAGTATAAATCTACTAGTAAAAAAGAGTATAAGTTCCTAGTAAAATAATATAAATTTACTAATAAAGATAACTCTTAGATTATTAAGAGTATCTTATAAAAAAATATAAATAATATAGTAAATAAGTATTTATTAAAAATACTAAAACTATATAAATATAAATAACTATTAAGGTAATAATTATTATACTATATATTAAAACTAGCTAATTAAGTATAAGATAACTATATATATATAAAGAGTAATAAGAGCTAAGAAAAAATAAAAAGATCTTATAAAAAAGAAAAATATTTATTCTTATTAATAGAAATACTAACTAAGATATTATAAAGTATAATAAGTAAAAATATTATTATAAATATATATTTATTAGCCCTTACTACTTATTACTAGCCTCTTAAACTCTTTACTTTTATAATATTTACTAAAGTACCTAATATTAAAAGTAATATTATACTTATAGCTATTATCTAAAAAAACCCTAAAATTTTATTAATTCTATATTATATTTAGAAATTAACTACCTATATATAGCTATTAATAACTAATAATAGTTACTAATAACTAAGATAAAGCTAAGTATTAATAAAAGAGTAGTTACTTAAATTTAATAAAAGTATTAATATTCTTACTTTTATTATTACTAAAATTAGTATATTTACTAATAAAATTACTATTATATCCTAATATAATAATAATAATAATAATAATAATAATAATAATAATAATACTAGTACTAAGAGCTTAAGAGCTAGATAACTTAAGGCTAAAAAATACCTTAAAGAGTATAGTATTAATATAAATAATAACTATTATTAAAATTATTTTATTATAAGGTATCTTCTTCTTTAAGTATAATAGAATTAACTAAACTATAACTAGTATTAGTTAAATAAATATTAAAAACTATTTAAGTATTTATAACTAAAAAATATAAGGCTTAAGATAAATTTAATAAATCTTATAATTTCTAGTAACCTTAAAATAAATAAAAATAATATTAAAGTTAAAATTACTTAATATAAAGAAGTAATTATTAATAAGGATAAAGGGGTTAATAAAAATAGTAGTAAGGAGGACCTTAGTAATAAAGAAGAAAGTAGTATTAATACTAATAATAGTAAAAAGTTAGAGGAAGATAATAAAAATAAAAATAACTTAGCTAATAATAGTTTTAATAACTTAGATAATAAAAGTAATAAGGGAGTACTAAATAATAAGGAAAATAGCTTACTAGATATCCTAAATAATAGTAAATATCTAATTAAGAGTAATAAAATAGTTATATTAAAGAAAACTAGTTATAGAAATTATATTACTTTTAATAAAGAAAACATAGTTTCTAATAATATCTATATTAGAGAATACCCCTTTACTCTAAATTAGTATTTCTTATTAATAGATATTAATAGTATAAAATATAAATTAACTTTTTTAAAGTTTATAATTAACTATATAAGACTATACCTTAGTAACTTCTCTAATAAGAAAATAAAATTATAAAATAAAGTAAAAGCTATATATAATACTAATTAGTAGTTCTTTATAGCTAGATTTAATATATTTAGGGAAACTATTAACTAGAATTACCTATTTATAAGCTTATTTTACTAGATCTAGACTAAAATTACTAAATTCTTTAATAAAAAAGTAAATAAAAAGAGTAAAAAGATAAAGAACTTAAAAGGTATTATAATAAATAACTATATATACTATATTAAAACTAGTATTAGTAAAGCTATTATTTTATACCTTAATAGTAAATACTATTTTACTAATAATAATATAATATATTAAATAAAATATTTACTTATAAAGATAAAGATTCTAATATTAGGATTTATAAGCTTATTTTATAATATAATACTAAAGATTACTAGTATACTTTTAATAGTTAGCTAAGTAGATCTAATATAAATTATAAGTAATAACCTAGCTACCTAGTAATAACTAATATAGAGAAGTATACTAGTAAATATAGTAAGTTAAGAGGTAAAACTAAAAAAACTTAATAATAATATATTAGAGTTATAAAAGTTTATTAATATTATTAATAACTAGGCTAATAGAACTAATAAGGAGATAAATAAACTTAGTATAGCCTTTAAGAAAATATATAATACTTTAAAGATAAAAGATAATAAAATTAAAGCCTTATAAGCTATAATTAATAGTATAATTAAGAAAATTAAAACCCTTAATAAAACTATAAAAACTACTAAAAGTAAGATTAAAAGTATTAGTAAAAAGGTTAATAATTTTATTAATTCTTAGGCTAGTAAAAATAAGCGCTTAGCTAGTAATAATATAAATAATAATACTTCCTTAAAGGCTATAAAGAAGGTAAGATTTAATACTTAAAATAATAATAATAGTACTAAATCCTCTAATAAGGGTAAAAAGGGTACTAACTTTATTAAAAAGGGTAAGATAGTAATAATAAGCCTAAAAGATAAGGTATTTAGAAAAAATATATAAAAAGGTTCTCTTAACTAAGATAAGGTAAGTATTATAACTATAATTAAAAAAAGCCTTAAAAATATTAAGAATATAAAAAAAACTATTACTTTTAGGTAAGCCTTAACTATATAAGTAAATCCTTTTATTAGATATAAGAAATAAAAGGGTTAAATTTAATATCTTAAGGACTAAAATAAACCTTAGAACTTATAGTTTTATAATAATTTCTTATATTAATAATTTACTTTTAACTTAACCTCCTTTATAGCTATAACTCCCTTAAAGTTAAGAGGCTATATAAAACTTACTATTATTATTTTTAATTTAATTAACTTATTTATAAAATATTTTCTTTTATTTTTAGTACCTAATAAGCTATTTTTAATAAAGCTTTTTTTATTTTCTTTATTTTATTAATTAGTTTAGAGATTAGTTTAATATTATAAATTAGAATATTTAAATTAGATTTTATAATAATAAAGATATTATTTTCTTTTTTTTTAATTTAAGAGTACTTATTATATTATTACTAGTATAACTATTATTACTTTTATTAATAGGTATATATTATATATATAATTATAAAAGTTACTTATAGATTTAGATAGCTAAGGAGAATTAAAGAATATATTACTATTATCTATAGTCTTACTAGTTATAGTATATATAACCTAGTAATCTTATTAATTATTAATATAGTCTTAAATAAAGAGCTTATTAATATTAATAAGCTACTAGTCTATACTATCTTATTAGATATTAGATCTAGATAACTAATAGGTCTAATAGATAAGGTATTTATTATTATTAATATTTATAATATATAAAGACCTATTAAATCCTTATTAAAGAGTTAGTTTTATTAATAATAATAATTATTATTTCCTAATTTTATTTTATATTTTTTTTATTTCCTTTATTTATCCTTTTTTTATTATTATTAGTTTTATATAATTATATTAAAGTTTCTTTAATAATTACTTAATTTACTAACTATATTAATTAAGTTTAAATAAAATAAACTATTTATAAGTATATTATTTCCTTCTTTTATATATTTTAATAATATAATATAAATAATATATATATTTTTATTTTTAATATAATAATCTTCTTTAGAATTCTTTATAAGGGTAATAAAATCCCCCCTTTTTTTTAATTTTCTAATATTAGAGTTTATATTTATTAAAGACTTTATTTTATAGGTTAAAACTTAAAAATACTTAGTATTCTAGTTTCTTCTATAAGTATTATTTATACTTATTAAAAAGATAAAAAGCTTATAAGAGTATTATATAATTTTAATTAATAATACTAAGTTTTAAGAGTTTTAGACTAACTTTATAAATCTATATTTTTTAGTTTATTAATAATACTATTAGTATTATAAAATCTAAAATATTAATCTTATAAATAGTTATTATATTAAGTTTATTATTTTTAAAATAAAATTATTTTTTAATAATATAATTATTAAATAATAATATTATTAATATATAAATAAATCTATCTTTTTATAATAGTATAGGATAAGCTAGGTAAGGAAATAGGATTATAAAAATTAGAAGGTAAGAAGAAGTATATTCTATAGACTCTTAAGACTAAAGCTTAATAAGCTTTATCT